>PVLD010004373.1:105377-126252 GCA_004027595.1 Dinomys branickii
CACCAGCAAAGTAAAAAGAAAACCCACAAATTGGGAAAAAATCCTAGCTGGCTGTCCCTCAGACAAAGGTCTTCTATCTAGAACATACAAAGAATTAAAAAACATGTACCTGTCCAAATTCAAAGACCCAATCCAGAAATGGGCACCTGAGATGAATACACACTTCTCAGATAAAGAAATACAAATGGCAAATAAATATGTAAGAAAATGTTCCACATCCTTAGTCATTTGAGAAATGCAAATAAAAACAACATCGAGATTTCATCTCACCCCAGTAAGACTGGCCAGTATGAAAAAGTCATCCAATAACAAATGCTGGTGAGGCTGTGGAGAAATAGGGACTCTATTACACTCCTGGTTGGAATGCAGACTAGTGCAACCATTGTGGAGAGCCGTTTGGAGATTTCTCAGCAAACTAGGTCTAGAGGTCCCATTCAAACCAGCTATTCCTCTTCTGGGTATTTTCCCAGAAGATCTGAAAACATCATATCACTGTGATATATGTGCACCCATGTTTATAGCAACGCAATTTGTAATAGCTAAAATGTGGAAGCAACCCAAGTGTCCATCCACAGAAGACTAGATTAAAAAACTGTGGCATTTTTTATATAATGGAATATTATTCAGCTATAAAGAAAGACAGTTCTGGGGACTTTGTAGGCAAGTGGTCAAAACTGGAGTCCATACTCATAAGTGAAATAAATCAGCGGTACATGTGCAGGCACGTATTGTATCACTGGTGTAAGAACCCGAGGGTGGGAATATAAACTAAGAGACATGAAGGAAATCTGTTCAAAAACAAAGAACAGATGGGACGCGGGAAAGGAGAAAAGAAAGAGAGAAAAATGTATGTATGTATATATGAATATACACATACGCAGGAGGGCTAACATGGTTCTACTCTTGTATTGTATCACTTAATGCTAAGGAATAATTGATGACGGGTTATTTGATCAATCTTTTATGTCTGTATGTGTTATCCTGAACACACACTTCGAAGATATCAATATGCAAAGCAGCAACTATTGTTGGTCTTTTTTTTTTTGTCTTTGGTTTTTTGTTTTTTGTGTTTTTCTGTTGGTGAGAGGATTAATTGTCTGACCAATTTTGCATGTCTATATCTGGGTTCATATATATACACTTTGAAGATATCAATAGGTAAAGCAACAACCACTGTTGAGTCCATGTCACCTTGTCTGTAGATCAGTTTTGATTGTACTATTTTTATGCTAATTTGTGTCTGTGTGTTAATATGTTTTTGGGCTTTTATTTTTTTAAAAATTAAAAAAAAAATCAAAGTCCTCAGTGGAAAATGACCCCATGTGGCTCCCCATATTGGATTTAACTGACAAAGACCTTAAAGCAATTTTAAGTATAGTCAAGTAAATGAAGAACACTAGCTTGTTCAAAGGATTAAAGAACACTGATGTGATTCTCTTCTGTTACAAAATATGAGAAAATTATTCTTCAAATGTGGTATTCAACACAGAACTTCAACACAGATGGGGCTTTAGTGTATGAATAATTTCAGATCCGGCTATGGTCAGCTAGAATCATCAAATGTCCTTATACCTTCATCACATCCAGGTTACAGTGAAATCTGTTCCTGTCAGCAGTGCCAATGATGGGGTCCATAATCTGGAAGCAGCTGTTGTTGGAGACACCACTGAAAACACAGACAATTGTCTTCTTCAGCACAGAACCCCCTCTCAAAGTGGACACAAAACTCACATTCTGAGATACCCCAGACAGTGAAAGCATGTTAGATCCTTTGCACGACTCTCACCTAAGATAAATTACTCTGAGAGAGTAAACGAAATTGTATTTTAGAATTACGTCTTTACAATGATATAGTCACTCCCTGTGTTACGTGTTTCCATTTTGAGCCCATGTCAGCTGCTATTTTCTTCTCTCGATTTCTTTTGAGTTATGAATAGCGTATCATTGCATGCATTGAAATCAGGGGTGTGAACACATTCATAACAATAGCAATAACATTTTGATATCAATGCTAGACCCTAATTCAAAAGTACCCCCTCATATTCTACCATCCAGTATCATTCCAGTCAAAATCACTTCCTTGATTTGCTGACAGCAGCATTGAATGCAGAAGCATGTCCTTGGTGGATATCTATCTATCTACCTATCATTTATCTATCCTCTGTCATCAGAAGAAGACAGAGAAGGAAAGAGAGATAGAGGAGACCAGGAGAGAGACAGACAGAGAAGTGAAAATGGTTATGACAGATGTGCCAGACGTTGGGGTCTTTCTAAGGATGGCTTCGATAAGAAAACACAACTACACTCCAGTGTTCCCAGAAAGTAATGATTAGCTCCAAAGACCTACTAGTGAAAGCTGATCACCCAAGTAACTTCTTTTTGTTGTTGTTGCTTTTTTTTTTTTTTTTTTTTTTTGGTACCGAGAATCAAATTTGGGACCTTGTGCTTGCCAGGCAGGCACTTATGGCACTGGGCTATATCCCGAGCCCCAACTAACTTCTTAAATGCAGATTCTACCCAGAAATATTACAGCCCCCAAATTCTGAACAATATAAAGAGGATGATCATTCTTTGATTCTTATTTTTAAATTTTTTTTTATATAAAAGACAATGACAATGAAATGCAAAATAAAAAAGGCTTGTATGTTCTTTGGCCAATATTTCCACAGAAAATTGTAATTTCATCCTTATAAGAATTTACTTATTCTAAAGATGGGTGGGTAAATTTATTTCAACAATGGAGTGACAAAGATGTGTTTGTATTGGACACCAAATGTACACATTATCACTTTAAGGTCCTTCCTATGTTTCTTTTCAAGGGTGACAAATTCTAAAAGATGATTTATTGAGGTCATTGGCTCTAGGGACATACTTTTGTCTGTAACTAATGGCATAAATTATTATTCAGCTTTTATTAGACTTTCAATGCTCATCACCTACTCTTCAACACAAGTTGAAATCTCTTGCAACTTAAATGGTTTTTAGTATTACTACACCTAGTATGGGGAAATCTTCTCACATAGTATTTCAGTCTTCCTAGTGACTGTTAGTACTACTATATTATTGGTAATGCAAATTTATAAAAGTTATAAATCATGTATTTGAAATGTTACCTATTACATTTCTTGAGAGTGATCTTTCTTATTGAATTTATTTTAACACCTAAACAATCTCCATCCACAGATAGAAACATGATGCCTTGCTGGGACTTGTCATACTATTTCCAGCCACAAATGATGAGATTGCTTGTTGATTCATGGCTAACTCTCCTCCAGACTTACACAATGCTGAGTAGAAATGACAGTGTAGGAACAGAAGATGCCATGGCAGTTGTTGGATTCTTTTCCAAGGAAGTCTATAATAAAAGACAGCTAGGCTCTAGAACTTGTTAGTGAAAGTTGGGCCAGTCAGCACTAATGAAGAGTTGCACTTGTATGTGAGAAATATACAAAGAATCCAAGAAAATCCATACCGGTGCTGAATCTTAGGGAGGAGACACCACCACATATTCATAAGAAAGCTTAATGTACACAAAACAAAGGGGAAAGAATCAAGTTTCTATCATTCTGAAAATATTAGGATTTCCTCTTTCCTTTATAAATGTGGATCTATTGATTAGTGAGTACTTATAACCTAACAAATAATTTTATATGACATAATAGAGTGTGGCCATTTTATATTGTTATTTAGAATTTAACTCTAGATTATGATTCATGATGGAAGAGTTGTATATTAATAATTTTTATGATTAACATGTATGTGTTGAGGAGATACTATGAATTATTGAAATTTAATCTTTAACATATTCTATATACATTAAATTCTTTGTAGGTGTGAAGATTTTGAAATTCATAGAGAAACAATTAAGGAAAATAAAAATTGTATAAATGACAAAATGTTATAAAATGTTTATAAAATGTGTACAAGTGCTATTTGTACTATTACAAAGAATGAGCTATTATTGTGAAAAGAGAGTTTGAGCACCTTGCCCAATCATGAAGCCATTCATTTGTATGGTGACTAAATCTGTGGAGCATTATATTTAATAGCTAATATCCCCCACAGGTACAAAGTATCTGTAAGGTCAGATCTCTCACAGTAATGTGTTCTATGTTTCTATGATCTTATCACAGCTAAAGTGATATATTCCAGAAAGACAGTGTCCCCAAATTTTCAATTATTTCTGGATTTATGAATGTTTTTATTTCTATAAAGCATACTCTCCTTTATTTCACCATTCTGAAATAATAGTTTTAATTTTTTTTCCATGGCAGTTTTTCTAACCAAAAGGAGGTTCTAATATTTACAAGAGACTCCTTCATGCCTAAGTAATGGCAGAAAACAATGAGGACTCAGGAGATGCCCGTGCTCCTGCTGGGCAGCTGTCAGGTCTCGTGGTTGCAGTGAATACCTGGGTTATGCCTCATGCTCTCCGAACATACTAGGTTGAAAGTTGGGTCTCAGGATAATCGCAAACAATGACATCCTCTGATCTTCCTAGTCTCACATGCACGAGTGTTAATTTTAACAGAGCCAGGATCTGGGTGGGTATTATAATGCAGCTGATAAAACTTACTGTACTCAATTTAAGGGAAAATTCATTCCAACTACAAGCAAAGAGAAGGCAGCCATATGTGTATGCATATGAAATTAAGTACTCTATTTAGCACTGTATCCCTGAGCAGTAATTGGCTTTGGCTTGGCATTGCTTACTAAATTAAAACAAAATTTTCTAATATGGCAGAGGTGGGGGTTGGAAATTTCACACAGAGAAAGATTTTAAACATTTGGCTATCATGTATCACAAAAGATAAATTTTCTTAGATTTCTTTTGAAAGATTAGCAACTTAAGGTCAATTCTTCAGTCTTTAGGTATATGTGTTTCCCAAAATATGTTCATGCAAATGGACATACATTTATGACTATACAGGTGTTATATTAATTTTAAAAAGTATTTATAGAAAGATTATAAATGATGTCTAACTTAGCAAGAGCCAACCATAAGTCCTTCAATGCTACACTTACCTCTAAATTTTAATGTTAAAACAGGTTTCCTAAAAATAAAATAAAATAAAATAAAAATAAAATGGATTTCCTTTTGATAGTCAGGGATTAAATAGTATCACAGCTCTTCTAAAATGTAAGAGTAATTAGTGACAATTAGCCAAATTGCTTACATCAGTCACCCTGAGTGTTTGAAATTACTGTAGGAAATTGCCATCTTCAGATTGTGTACCTTTACCATGAGCAAATGTGTCCTTTAAAGTGACGAGTTAGTAATGAAGGTGGGATTTGTTAAACTAGCTTTGAGAGAAGATTCTTCGTTTGACAGTAAGGCCTTGGTTTGCACCCATTTTAGGAGCGTTAATGACTATTGGTTGGCTGGAAGGACTTTAATCATCCAAACAGTGTCAAAATGCCTTCCCATCCTAGCACTGCTGCCCCATGAGTGGTGTTTATCTTATTGGGTTGTTTAACCTTATTAAAGCTGCAGTCTCTTTTGTAAAACTAATAAGTTACTATTCTCAGAATGTGAGGATTAGAAATTATATTTAGACAAAGAACCTGGTTCACCCATGACTTTCAGGGTACTGTAGTTCATATCTGTGTCTACATTTGAGCAACAAACCAAGAAATTACTTATCTACATATAAATAACAAATAAAACATTTATAATTTAAAATCAAATATGCTTAATGAATATATAGCAATTTAGACTATGAAATCATTTTCTGAAATAAGTACCTGAGCATAGAAAGTAGCAGCCTAATATTTTCATTGTTTATCTTTAAATATATTGGGAAAAATTGTTCCTATATGTAGAGGCCATGGACTAATTAAGAAACTAATATCATACATACATACTGTAAATATAATTTTTATTCTATTTATTCACCTATGTTTTGCAAAACTTTAAGGGTAACCTGTTAAATAAAAGGATGTGGCAAAGTATGATGACACAGAGTTTAGATGGAAGGTGGTTGTCATAAGTAATGTTATACTCAGCACATAAACACAACCTCTTCTGGTATTGGAGGAAAAAGAGAAGAAAGACAAAGGTGAAAAATCTCAACATGGTTAATGTAAAGCAGAAAGGAAGTTATTTTTGGTAGTATTTACAATGCCCTTTTATGCTTTTGGCTGCAAAGTAGAGTAACAATACACATGAACTGAGCTGCAAATGGGGTGTCATTGTTCTTTCAAAATGCAATGCATTACAAACAATACTTTTAGAGACATTTTCTTTTATTTGTTAGAAAATGGCTATAAAAGCAAAGATTTTTCCTTTGAGGACCATGAATTCTATTTCTTTAAATACTTTTTACTAAAGAAAGCACAAAGGTTTGTATTTATCTTTGAATGGTACATCAAAATCCAGTATTTTTTAAGCACTATTCATATAGTTATTTCCATGTAAAAGCTTTTCAACTCAAGGTTAAAAGATTTTAATGAGATTTTTTTTTAATTGCCAAATTGGCAGGAGCAAAGATCACCTTGTAAGAATATAACAGCCTAGGTATCTTAGAAAGAAAAGCTCAGGGAGTTAACTTTATAATAATCCAAACCAGACATCTCAGATAAGCCCCCAATTTTTCCAGAACCAAGAGAGAAAACAGGCAACACACACACACACACACACACACACACACACACACACAGCAGACCTGCAAGTACACTAAAGGAGAATCTACAAAGGCAGACATAGACCCTAAATCTCATGGTACTCTGACAGTTACATAGTAAGAGTGACTGGAAAAGGTTATCTTGAACAAGGGTTCTTTGCCAGAGCATGAATCATACAAATAATTATCTCTGAGTGGTGTCAGGGGATGGGGAAGCAAGCTACTTTAGGAAATGCCTCCAGAGATCTTCCACTGTGCTTTGGAGCTGCCCAGTCATCTCTAAAAGACAAGATAGTCGAGTAAACCATGTAAGTGTTGCATTCCAAGGAAGGAAATCTATGAGCAGAAAAGTTAATATAATGCACTATTGAGATAGAATAAATATTTAATGTCTAGTTTTCACCAAACCATTGCTTGGGATCTGTTTTGCTTGTTTATTCACTGAAGCACATTCTTATAAAGACAAAAAGCAGCAAGCACAGCATGTTTATTTCGTGTTCCCACCCTTAAGCAGCTTTGTTGAACTTTGTCTTGGGCTTCTGTTTTTTCACATAACCTAGCCATGTTGTAGCCATCACATCAGGTACAAGGGGATATAATGAGATTGAGATCATTCCTTCACAAAACATACATTCCAAAATAGGACCAAGGAAGATAAATAGAATGGAAACTTGCTTCACACTGTGATAAATATGACTGGCTTCATCATGGAATTCTTCCTGGATTTAAATGTAGGATCAAAGGATGGGTAGGAAATTGCTGGGGAGGTGAGTGAGAAACAAAGTATTCAAAAGAATATAAAAGAATATAAATAAAATAACAAATTATAACTCTCCTTTTTGTGTCTTTTTGATGTAAGATCTTGCTGCAGTTGAAGCTGGCCTTGAGCTTATTTTGTAGCCCAGGCTACTACTGAACTCACAATGATCCTCCTGCCTCAGTCTATCAACTGCTGGGATTACATGCATGTGCCACTACAGGGTGAAATGAAAGGAAATTTCTCAAAAGTAAAGAGCAACTGGGATGAGGGAAAAGAGAAAAGAAAGAAGGGGGAAATTATGTATTTATGTATATAGAGGACAGCTAACATAGTTCTACTATTGACTTCTATCACTATTGAAAGGAATAGTTAATGATTAATTATTTGATAAATCTTGCATGTCTATATTTGTTTTGCTGAGTAACCACTTTGAAGATATCAATATGTAATACAGCAACCTTTGTTAATTTCCTATCAGCTTGTCTGTATTTCAATGTTGCTTGTATTGTTGTTATGCTATTTTGGAAATGGATGTATGTTTGTTACAAAAAAAAAAAAAAATCACAGCAGCCTGCAGAACCCAGAGTGGGTAAGGTGAAGAGGGCAGAGATGGGTCAGAGAGAAAGAAAATCTAGGTGATATGACAAGCAACATCACATATGAGAATAATGAATTCACACTCCAGAACAAAAGCAAGGCTATTAAAGCCCTTACAAAGGAAAATGTCATGATGAAACTTTTGTCTATGAAGTACATGCTTCACCAGTCTGCACCACTGTGGAAATCAGTTTGGAGATTCCTCAGCCAACTGAGTCTAGAGGTCCCATTCAACCCAGCTATTCCCCTTCTGGATATTTTCCCAGAAGATCTGAAATCATCATATCACAGTGATATATGTGCACCCATGTTCATAGCGGCACAATTTGTAATTGCTAAATTGTGGAAGCAACCCAAGTGTCCATCCACTGAAGATTGGATAAAAAAAAATTGTGGTACTTTTATATAATGGAATATTACTCAGCTATAAAGATAAGCTCAAGGCTTTTATAGGTAAATGGTCGCAACTAGAGACCATACTCATAAGTGAATTAAATCAGACCTGCATGTATAAAATCATATTGTCTCACTAGTGTAAGAACCTGAAAGAGTGAATAAAAACGGAGATATGATAGACATTGTGAAATGAAAATAAAATGTTCAAAAGTAAGGGGCAACTGGGGTGTGGGAAAGAAGAAGGGAAAGAAGGGGAAATCATGAATGTATATACAGGACAGCTCACAGTGGTACTACTGTCTTCTATTGTTTTACTGAAAGGAACAGTTAATGATTACTGGTTTGATCACTATTGCATGTCTCTATCTGCTAGTGCATTAGGGATACATTTCATAGAGTAGAATTAACAAGTCTCATAACTGATTACTATTTATTTTATCGTGATGTGACCTTTTCACATTACATTTTTCTTCTCTTAGCACTACCTTTTGTATCAAAGGATCAGATTTAAATGTTGGCTTATTTTTAAATTTCCATCTCCTAGACCTCCTTTTTTCACACCTTGAAAGTAGTTGTTACCTGCTCTCCATCTCTTTTTTATGCTTAAAGAAGTGCATTTCTTTGTTACATCCAAGCTATCAGATGCATAAAACTGCAGATCACAAACAGGACACAAGCAGAGCTACCCCAGGAGCACTTTCTAGGTCTGACCTTGCTTCTCTTAGTGGATCATTCTTGTTCTGCAGCAGTCATGATGGGTTTCCCAGGCCCTACACATCCCTTCTTTGCATTTCCACTTGACTGTTCTTGACTCCATTACTGAGTGGTTATAACAAATAGCAGAGGTGGAGATAATGTGGGTTTCCAAGGTGTACAAGATAGTGGTTTCGGAGGGGAGATGAGAGAAAAGGAAGGACTGTGCACAAAGACAGAACATTAGAGCAACTCTTCCATTCCCATGCTTACCGAGGGGAACGAAAACTGTAGCCAGGAGACTGTGCTTTTCCACCTCACTCATCCAGTGCTCAGCTGAGTAACTCACAGGTTTAAGGAAATAAAACAGGGAATCAGAGAAAGAAACCTAAAGCATATGAACTCTGTGAATAGCTTGCTTAATTTAAAATACAGAAGACACATGCCTGTGCCAAAATCAGCAGTAAAAATTTTAAAGGAGTAATAATTGGCTTCAGAAAGAAATATGGATGTGAAGAATATAACAGGTAGCCTGCTGACGTCAATAGATGCACAGGGCAGCAAAACCAACCCAGGGTAAGATGAATGATTGAGCCCAGTGATCAAACTGTGGGCATCTCACAGAAGGAACTCAAAGGCTGAGATAAGGAGTGAAGGACTAAGGTGCATCAGGATTTCTCCACTCTGACATTATCGACACATGGGACAGACGAGTATCTCTGTGAGGTGCTGTCATTTGTAACACCCTCCTCAGAGAAGACTGCAGGCATCCAGAGCAATCCGTGCAGAGGTAGCTATAAGACATGAGGGGAAAACTGGATGAGGGAGTTGGTAAATGTATAGTTTAGATGAAAAGTAGTACTAAGCAGATCCCTAAAATCTAGAAAAAGTACTTCACATTACACTGACACGCTACGCGCATATTTCCTGGGAAGAGGGCTATTCTGGAAGAGTAGGTGTTAGATGGGATGATCAGAGAATATTAAGACTCTTGCTTTGGGATGAAAATAATGGGAGCGCACGTGTACTGCGGCCTTACTGCAGGGAAGGTGCTCTTCAAAATGCTTTACCTATATTAACGCACTTAATCCTCATTCACAGAAAATGAACTAGTTTCTGTTATTACTTATTTAAAATTCAGGATATTGAAGCAAGGCTACGAGCTATCCCCAAGTCACGGGTTATATTCAACTCAGGCAAACTGGCTGTGGAGCCCGTAACAGCAGTAAATCTACACATAACTAGAAGATGTCGCGATTAACTGGGTTTAGACAATGATTGGAAAACTAAGTGCACTCATTTTTCGATGGGCAAGCAATTTTGATAATTTAGAATATTGAATGAGTTTATATAAAGAAAGTGTGTCATAAATATAAAAACACAAAGCAGAATATGAGAAGTAGCTGTTCATTGCAATCAGAATGAGTAATAGGAAAGATTCACCCATTATGGTTAGGTTTTATCTAACATATTCATACCAAATTACGGATTAGCAGTGCATTACCTGTAATACACACATACTTCAACAGAGGTATAGAATATTTTAAAATAAATGCTATTGTTAAAAATATCAGGAAATTCTTGAATTAAATAGAATTACTGCAGACATTTCATTTTAGAGAAGGATAATGGTAGGGCAAAAAACACAAAGCAAAATGATCAATATTATATATTGGTAAACGAAAAGCAAAATTTTGTAAGGTAATAAGGAAGAGCTCACACGACGTACAACAAGCTTGCCCCCTCCTTCTGACCGCCTTCCGGGAAGTTTTGCCCTCCTCAGTTGGTCTGAACTATACTAAATAAAATGAGGATGAAAGCCTAGATAAAATTAATATATTATTGGTAGATGATTTTATCAAAAAATTTCAAAAAAGTCTTGAAGATATTCTCGCATTACTTCTAGAAGCTTAAAAAGTGGAAAATCATTTATCTTTTATGATAACAACTTTTACACAAAAAACCAGCTAAAGTACAAAAATAAATTATGAACCAATGTAATTTATGAAATGAGATTTAAAAACTGTATAAGAAAGAGTGCCCAAGTGAATATAGTAACATATTTTAAAAGTCATCAGAATAATGTATATTTTATCCCACTGTTTATACACAGTGGTCTCAAACTTAGATCATAGGAAAATGTAAACATATATTCCTATATTAATGATTTATAGAAAAAAATCACATGATCACCTCATTCAACAGGGAAGAAAATATTTTAGAAGTGAAAGTACAGTCACAGTTTTCAACACATGGTGATAGGATATTAACAATGGTTGTTATAGTACATAATCTAAAGACAACAATGTACAGTATAAGAGCCATGGTTGGACTCCCTTCATCTTGTATGGTGAAGTTCTGAGTCATTTCCAGTGATTTTTATTACTTCTTTGATGGTTTGATCAACCTTACAATCTTACATCTGGTGGACTGAGCAACTCCGTTGAAGACCACAGTATGTAATGTAACAGCCATTGCTAATTCCTATCATTTTGTTTTGAGGTCATGTATCATCTTTGTTGTTTCTTTCTTGTTTTGATTTTGTCTTCATTGTTGTTTTGTTAGTTTTTTAAATCTTTAAAATAAAAAAGTATAGTAATAGTTTTAAAAGAAAATTAGAAAACTGAGTTTGATTTCAACTCAACCTGAGAAAGATGGTGCTAAAAATCGCAGTAAACACCATACTCAGGGAATTAATGCTAGAGTGAGTCTATTAATGTCAGCAACATCACCTGGCTAATTTCTGCAGCTGCTAATACTACAATGGAGCTGAGGCACAAGATAACACAAGTGAAGGAGAAGGAATGTGTCATATAGTTTAGGAACTAAGAGATAAAGTCACAATTATTTACTAATATTGTTGTTATTGTTATTATTTATATGGACAATTCAAAACAGCTAGCCACTAGAACTGAAAGAGTTTGCTTATATTAATATCATTTTTATTTCAAGCAGAAAATATATTATTTAAACAAATAAGAGAAATTATAATGATTTTTAAAATATTAGCCCTGTCATGGATATAAATATTTCACAAGTAAGTTAAAATTTACTGAACAATAAAAAATTAACCACAAACATAAATCAACTCTTCATTTTAGTTGAAAGTTATTTATAAATTTGATGCAATCCCAATTTGCAGAGTTGCTTAAAGCTTTACCGGTAGGAATAGTTTTCTTTACAAGAATAAAAAAATCACAAAGTGGTAAAAGGACTGTAGAACAGCAACAGTAAGAAAGCAATCCTGCCACATTAAGGCCTATTAAAAAAAAAAAAAACAGTAGTAAAGACAGAACTACACACTTGCAGATATTGTCAAGTGGAGTAGAGTAGCATTACTGAAGATTTAAAACACACTGACAAATGGTGAACTGTTTTGCAATTATTGCTTAAAAATTGTCTTATGATAGGGAGAAAAAAGTCACAATTTTATACCACATACAAAAAATAACTGCAAAGGGAAGAAATAGTAAACTGTGAAAGAAAACTTACAATTATTACAATAAATAATGTCCGACAGTATTATGAAATTCTGAGGTAGTAAGACCTTTGGAAATATAACCACCATAAATCCTAAAATGACATAAGAATGTGCTTACTGCTCCAGAATTACATATTCTTATGCAAAAGATATCATATACAAAATAAAGAAATGTTTGAAGGAATTTGGAATGTCTAAACACATATGGGGTTGGTGATTCTTAAAAGTTCTTTGTAAAATACAGGACACGAAATAGAAATATATGACATATAAATATTTCATAATAATAATTACAATAGTTGCAGCAAGTTTACTATTTACCAGTAATGTCTGTTGGTCCTGCATATCTATCTAGTTATTTAATGGTACTGCTAATTTACAGTGGAAGCAATCAAAGTGAGAAATACGAGAGATACTCAAACACACTAGGGAACAGGTAAATGCAAATTAAAACTACTGATTTCCTGTTTACACACGACAGTTTGGTCAAAAATACAAAGTAGCAAAGCATGATGTTCTGAGTATAGAGGCAGGTGAGAGGAACTGTGAGTGAGTACAGCTACCAGGAGGCAACCCGGGTCTGCTTACTGAAAGTATATATGTACTTACACCACTGGTGATTCCATCCCATGGGCTACAACACAGTAAAATATGAAGAGAACGTATCATACAACGCCGCTGGTTAAAAAATCTCTCAACTGAACTCCATGGGCCCATATTATTCACATATGATCCTTTTTTATTTTAAGGAGAGTACTTTTAGCTTTTAAATGTGGGCAGTTTTCTTAATATTTTGCTGTCTATAGCAAACAGTGCTGATGGTAATGGCGATGATAAGGAGAATGAGAATAACATTTGCCTCGGGGTGGTTACAGCTTTTCAACTGTGATTGCTGTGCAGGTCGCATTCTAGCACGTAGTAAGTGCTCAGTTCATACACGTCATTTTATTTAAAAATACATATTTTATCATCCCTGAACAGAGATGTGATACGCCAACTGCATCAACACGAGCGCCTTTGAAAAAGAGAATCTAGAATAAGGGCGAGCGCAAGCACAAAACACGGAGAGCAGGCTGTGTGATGTGAATGGACGAAGCCTGTGTTTCATAAACTAAGATTATGATCGCCTTGTAGTTATAACCGTTTGTGCCACTGCAATATTTCAGTGGCACAGAGAACGGCACGGCGTACATGTCACGGGAGGGAGTAACCGTGGAGACTTCTTTTTTAATACGTTCTTTCACGTGCTGTTTAAAATAAAATAACTACGTCCTCCTTGGAAGATTCTTAGAGAGAGAGAGAGAGACAGAGGATGAGCAGAGGGAGTGTGGCAGCTGTTTCGGTTCATTTATTTATTTTCCGTGTCTGTGCCTTTTCTCAAGGACTCACCTTTAGCCAGCTTCTAGGCTAATGTGAAAGGAGACACGGGAAAGAGGAGAGAAAAATGCAAGAGGAAGTGAAGGAGACAAAGAGAAGACACACAAGGCAACTGGAAAGTTATTCTCTACACACAGAGAATATCAGGAAACCAGCCCCAACAATACCCCAGTCCTGTCATCCTGTAAACCAGTGACAGCGCTATGCAATGTGCATAGTATTAAAAAGGAGAGAAACTGTGAAAAGCAAAGGGGAGACACTGCTGCTGTGTCACCACTGAGCATTCCTAAAGAGCTATAATCTTTTTGTTGACCTGTAAACATGCTGAGAGCCCTCAAATATTTTTAAGCCATTCTCTAAGCAATTCAACACATTTGATCGCACACATATGCATATTCTTTTAAGTAAGGTTAGTATTCCACTATTCAAGTGAAGAATCATAAGGTAGGATAAAGATCATTTCAAAAGCTTTCAGTAATTAGATGTCACTAGTATCAACAATAAAGAAATCTTAACTGGAACAACATAGTTTAGACACCAAAATTCTAAGACAGGAACTAGGACACACTCATCTGTGAATCACCACACATAGCAGAATGTAGAGAACATAAAGTATGTTTGGTAAATGTTTCATTAACCTTTCAATATGGTCCACATGAAAAAATAATGCCCATCGCTTTCTTTGGGAATTACTTTCATGTTCTGTCTATATTTTGCTGGCTATTTTCAGTTGGTCTTTTCATTTGTAAGATAAACAATATTTAGGCACAGGATCAGAAATACCTCTTCTGTGAGTCAAAGTAACAAACGGGGAAGTTTCTTTCCCTGAGGATCAAATGAGAATATACTTTAGACATTCAATATCTTATTTCACATACAGTAGATACTTTGTAATTTCAAGTGAGACTTTTCATATCATGCTTGATGGGCAGTGAGATTTAAATATCGTATGAGTTTTAGCCACAGCAGCAATTCCAAAAGTGAATGTGGTTACCTCTTTCATAACTTGTAAGATGCACATTAAAGCAGAGACATTTCATAAATCAAGAAAATTAATGTTATACAAACAGATTGAAGGTGCTAAAAGATTTCATTTTTCATCCCTGGTAGCTCTTTTGTGGTGCTATTACCAGAACAGCATTAAAGATAATCTCACTATTAATTTTCTCCGATTTTGAAAATGTCTTCTGTATGAGGACCTCGGTATTTGTGAGCTCTGGTTTATTCCAATTTCCTCTGATTAGTGAAAGGGTACACAGAATGCTTTCAATAGCTAGTAGATAGTTAAGATTAAAAGAGGAAAACAAAAGCCAGTGAACATAAATAATTTAAATGATACCTTTCACTTCGGAAATATGCACAATTCTCCTTTACAATGGGAAATTTGTTTCCTACTTTGAGGAATCTTGTGATTCCACCCAAAGAAAAGGGGACAAAGGCAGATAGTAAATATCTTCCCTCCTTGGTGGTACATTGCATGTTAGGAGCTTCATATGGAACAGTTATCTCTCTTGCTTTTTTTTTTTTTTTTTTCATTTTGAGGCAGAGTCTCACTATGCAGTTCAAACTGACTTGAGCTCGCTTTGTAGCCCAAGCTGGTCTTGAACTTGCAATGATCCTCCTGCCTCAGCCTTCCTCCTGAGTGCCGGGATTACAGGTGTGTGCCACCACACCTGGCTGTAACAGTTATCTCAATTAACCCTCATACACACATCGTTGAATGGCTATTTGTGTGCTATAAGTACCTTAAGAAAATTTGATCACTCATGCTTATATGGGTAAGGGTGAGAAAACATGTGAACTTGGCTGTAAGACCTGTGCATTTTATACGTAAGTTATCTTCTCCTATCTGCATTCCAGGTTATAATCAGTGTTTCAGATGGACTTACTATAGGACCAAAGCTTTTCTCTGCTCCATATCACTAGTCGTGGAATATACATATACATATACAGATTATGAACCAGTTTCCTTTCTATGTAACAACAGAAATGTTGCCTGAGTAAATGAGGAAAATTGTGGCATCTATTCTTTGTGGAGAGGGCAACTGTTTAACAAAAGGGCAGCACCATAAAGGTTAAGGTTTTCCAAGTAATTTCTACCAGTTGTTTGTCAACATTTGAACACAAGTTCTCCAAAATAGTAGTTCCCTTTTGGGACGTGGTGGTAGCAGTTTCATGTGGAAACCAGCACTGGTAGGTGTGGTAAGCACCTTTGGCTTGGAAACCAAGTAGACATTTATCAGGAAGTAGCAGTCCGTGACCCTAGCCTTGATAGTGACAAGCAGGCAGAAATAAGTGACCTTGTCCTCAACTAACATTTCGATGCAATCCAGACTATCAGAAAAGTTAAGTAATTAGATTCAATCTGAGATTAACTGTTCTGTCATGGTTGACCTATATGCAAGGTAGCATTAAGATTCTCTGAATAATTTAGGGCTTCAAAGATCTATGATCAATCTTTTGCTTTCAGTTTATTGGCCTATATATTAAACATTTTACAATCTTGTTTACTCTGGTCTAGTTTTCCCATTTGATTTCTTTTCTTAAATGACTAAAATGAAAACTAAGGAGAAAGCATTTTATCACACTAATGCAACACTTGCAATTTGATTTAACATCATGATAGATGAAAGGATGAGGTTATTATATCACAATGCATTTATCATCTTTTACAAATCTTCCCCTAAACAAAATTAACACTGAACCACTTCCAGCAAGGTTTCTAAAGTGACTAGCCTTGCCAAGATAGGTATTGGGTTTATAAATAACTTAGGAACAAAAAATAAAATTGCTAACTGCTGTAAGAATGGTAGTATTGTGAATCACTGAAATGTGAAAAATTAAGCACAGTGCTCCAAAAGGCAACCTCAAATGTGCAAATCATTTGTCTGTGTGGCAGTGCCTAGCCTATTGTCACAAGATACAGATAATTAACTTTTCAGATTATTTTGATATCTGGGGAACACTGCTGTTGAAGAACATGCTAACATCCCTGTTAAATAACTCCTTAATTAGAAAACTACTGTCTTCTTGCTATCTTTAAGAATCTCTATTATTAATGTACCTCAGGGCAGTACTAGTTCCTAGTAGTTCAATCTCATTCCAGGAGCGCCAGGACCTTTATAGTGCATTTATGGTGATCAATAGAAAGAAAGTGCTGATACATATGATGCCCTTTATATACTTTATTCTTTCTAATAATCCATAAATGTTCTTTTAAAGATTGATTTTACCTACTATTTTCTCTCTCATGACTTCTTTTTTCTTTTCTTTTTGGCGGTACTGGGGATCGAACTCAGAACCCTGCTCTTCTTAGGCAGGCGCTTATTCCACTGAGCTATATCCCCAGCCCCTCTCTCATGATTTGAACTCTGTGTTTTCTACAGTTGCTCTCTCTGGTTCTATCCAGCACAGCACTGTGGGTGGAACGGGAGAGAGGATTTAGCTCTGTCACTCTTTCCTTTAATCTTGCATTTTACCTTCATTAGCGCATTTGTCAGTACATAATGCTTACAGTCCCTTCAGGGCAACATTACATGGACAGAAGACATTTCCATTCCCTGGTTAAGCCCCCCCCCTCTTTTCTTTCAGATTTATTTAGTTCTCTTAAAAGACCTTATAAACTTACAAGATACACAGATTGAAAACCAGACAGGTTGGCTAAATAATACATAAATCCTGTAAGAAAATCTTACTAAGTCAGTGCACTCTTTTAGATAAACTGCCATACTGGATTGCAGTACCTTTATTTTATTCCCTTTTCTTATTATCTGCCTTTTTTACTTTATATTGAGTTTTTCAAGAGAAAAAGAGAAACTCTGCGACATTTAAGTTTGCACATCTGATTCACTTCACATGATGATCTCAAGGTGCATTCATTTGCTTACGAGTGACTCAAGTTTACCCTCCTTTAGGGTACACTAGGATTATTCCATCATGTATAGATACCACATTTTCTTTTTCCATTCTTCTCTTGTTAGACATGTAGGCTGTTTCCTAGATTCAATATTATGAATTAATCATGTGTTACAAGCATGGGTGTGCTATATCACTGTGGTGTGATGTCTTTTACCCTTTGGGGAAAGTGCCTCATGGAGAATAGCTTGCTCGAATGGAATTTCTACTTTTAGTTTTCGGAGGAAATCTTCACACTGATTTCCATAGTGGTTGTATCATTTTCCAGACCCACCACCAATGGAGAAGTGGTTCTTTCTACCGGCAACCTCGCCAGTCTTGGTTATTGGTTTATCTCTTGATAGTAGCCATTCATTCTGGACTGCACAGAATCTCAGTGTTGTTTTAATTTGCATTTCTCAAATGACCAGCGATGCTGAACATTTTTGCATGTATTGATTGCCACTTGTATGTCTTCATCTGAGCAGTGTCTATTCATTTCAGCTGCCCATTCTTTGATTCGGTCTTTAAATTTGGGGTGCCTTATTTTTCTGTGATCTTTATGTACTATAGTTATTAGTCTTTTGTCTAAGAAATGACCAGCAAAAAATTTTTCCATTCTGTATGTAGGTTGTCTCTTCACTTTGTCAGTGCTTTCCTTTGCTGTGCATTCAGTTACATAGTACTGAATTCCCTTTCTCTACAATTTATCAGTGATCTAGATTCAACCAATATTATCTAATTTTCTGATTATTGCCTGGATATTTATAGGATCCTGATTTTGTATTTTTGGGGGGAGCTGGTAAAATATCATTGATTAGACATTTGTCCAGAGTGTCCTCAGCACAAAAGTAATTTGAAAGCACAGGGTTTTATCACGTAATATTCTTTCAGTTCTAAAATACACTGAAATTCTGATTCTGTATGACCTTTAGCATCAGATTTTCAAAATAGAGTAACAGCACCTCTTTCCAATATTAGAATATTTTTCTCCTTCCATGAACACAAATCTGCTTTAAGAGTGTTGGATCATCAAGAGCAGAGGTCTTCTTTTTAGCAAGAAGTTCTCTCTTGGATAATTTTGGCACAAACACAGAAATAGCTAATTGTACCTTGTGTCAGGATCATGGCAGAAGTCCCCCAATTTGTCTATTACATAATACTCATACCTTAAAATATAACTGGAGTTGCCACCCTATAGGTTGCTGTGTTATTTTACTCCTTTTTCCAAAACTAAGACAGTGATTCCCCTTGTGTATTTAATCTGTAGTGAACTTCTTTAGCCCTATGACATCTTTATGGTAAAGCTCTAATACATCTTAGTACTCTCTGTCCTGTGTCACACTACTCAGCATTTTCACACTTTTTTGGGGAACTCATGACATTGTATGCCAGTTATTATACTTCTGCAGACTGTGACAAGATAAAAGATATTCATGCCTTTTCTCTCAATTTTCTTTTCTTACATTCCTTTATTTTATGTGTAGTTGTTTAGTCGGGCAAATTATGATACAATTGCAACTGCAATACATTAACTTAGAATATTTATTAATGTAGAACTCAGAAAGGCATGATGCGGGCATCAAAACTTTCTGTTTAATATTGAAGTGGGTGCGTTTACATTCTTTTTGCAATCTTTTGTGGTTAGGTCAAAAACTTTACTTGGAGGAGAGCATCAGATTAATTCTTTTTGATTAAGCACTATCCATCATGCAGCTTCTAAGTCTTCTTGTTTAAATGAGTGATGATTTACTTTTAAAGTTGTCTGAGTCAAAATTTCTTCAAAATGTTTGGGACTTCCTCCAAATCCCTTACAATTGGCATTCCTGTACATTATTAGCATCACTGAAGCTTTTAAAATACTATTTTATGTGTTCTAAATTATTCAGCTTACCTTTCTTAGAAATAGCCTGTACTTCTTTTCCCACAGCATATTTTTTCACTGTATACAGTAGTTGGAGAAATCATCACTTTTCACAAACAAACCCGTTATTCATTCACAAGTAACACAGCAGCTTCAGAAGCCAGTATACCACAGTGGGAGGTGGGAGAAATCATGGGTGAACGTGAGTGTTCACAGGCCATTGACCTTGCAAGGAAGCTGTGAAACACAGGATGCACACATAACGCTCCTCAGGAATAAAGATAGAGTGGATCAATTTTTATACTGCCATGTGCTAAGAATTTCTGAGCAGCTCCACGAATACAACAATTGCATCAGTTATTTATTGAAGCAAAACCCCCTATAATTTAGAGGCTAAAACCAACAATAACTGCATTTACTTATTTTCCAGCCAGAAATTCAAACTGGTTTAGCTTAGAATCACTCCGCCTCCTGCAGTCATCAGGAGTTGGACTGTGCTGGTTAGTCTTAGATTTGTGGAGTGCCTCATTTTGCTGCCACTCTTTCCTGATTGGGAAGTAAGTGGCCTTCTGTTCCCTGGGCAGCTGTGTGTTTTCCCCTTCTGTATTGAATCCCACCTGGGGCCTTGAACATTCTTGGGCCCTGATAATTGCTGATCCAAACACTGAGAGACACTCTCCATAACTCCTGGGCCAAACTGCTTAAACTCATATAAACTGCTCACCTTGCTGCCCAGCACCAGGTCTACCGTGGCACCTCTCTATACCTAAGTTCCCTTATAAAAACTTTGAAACTGTCACTCTGGAATTTAGCTCAGCCTCTTTTAGAATCACATCCATCCCTATCCCTGGATGGATTGAGACCCTCTTTTGTGGGAAGATTTCTGCTGCCACTTTAGCGCAAGTCCAGCCACAAATTCCATAGAGGAAATGTATATTCGCATTTACATGTGTAAAGTTGGCACTGGATGGGCCTCTCTCCTCAGGAATTTTATTCTCCTAGAAGGTACCTGGTATTCTGTTTTTTTATTTTTTTTTATTTTTTTTTTATTTTTTTTATTTTTTTTATTTTAGAAGCATAAAAGTACAAAAACATATTGACAAACAGACACCCATTATCATAGAAAATAGTACAATCACAACTAATCTATAGACAAGGTGATATGGTCTCAACAGTAGTTGTTGTTTTAT
>PVLD010004374.1:0-126157 GCA_004027595.1 Dinomys branickii
GCCTACAAAGTCCCCAAAACTGTCTTTCTTTATAGCTGAATAATATTCCATTATATAGAAATGCCACAATTTTTTAATCCAGTCTTCTGTGGATGGGCACTTGGGTTGCTTCCACATTTTAGCTATTACAAATTGTGCTGCTATAAACATGGGTGCACATATGTCAGAGTGATATGATGTTTTCAGATCTTCTGGGAAACTGCAACCACTGTGGAGAGCCGTTTGGAGATTTCTCCGCAAACTAGGTCTAGAGGTTCCATTCAAACCAGCTATGCCACTCCGTCTTGAGGGCCCAGGGCCCGTTGGCTTCAGGTTCCTTGGGCTGGCCCATAGTCCGTAGCATCCATTAAGGGGCCCTGCGGAGTTAGTTCAGGAGTAATGGATGAAGTGGGTGGAGTAGGAGAAAGGGGGGGAGCAGCGGCAGCGGCCGCCCCAGCTGGAGCAGAGGGTAAAGGGGGGTAAGGAGGAGGAGGTGCTTCGGAGTCCGATAGAATTAAGTCCGATTGGGACTCAGGTAGAACCGGAGGGGGAAGAGAGGGGTAAAGGTTAGGGGTTGGAGATTGAGTAGGTTGAGCCTTTACTGGTAAGAGAGTGGCGGGCTCCGGCAGAACTGGAGTTAAAAGGGCCTTACCCATTTTGGGGGATCTTCACATAAGTCGTGCCACACCACAATGTAAGGCTGTTGGTCCGGATGTCCTCGTCCCCCAGGGCAGAAGACTATAGCCTTTACCGCCTGGATGAGGGGAAGGTGAAAAGACCCCTCTGGCGGCCATCCCACCTGAAATGTAGGCCACTCTGACGAGCAGAACGTCTGCCATTTATCCCTTTTAACAAGTAAAGAAAGGTTACGTGCTCTCTCTTGTACTTCTGGCCAATGATCTAAAGTGAGAGAGAGAGGAGTGGATGTCGTCTGTCCCATGGTGATTGCTGTAGAACAAAGGAAGGTTAGAGGCGCCAAACAAACAAAGACAGACAAACACTGAGACTGAGATAACAGACAAATGCTGGCTTAGAAAACTTCCCAGGAGTCCGGACAAAAGCAAACGGTGATTTCACCACAAAGTCAGAGTTCAAAGAACAACAGATGGTGACTCCACCACAAAATAGGCTCAGAGAGCCTACAATTCCCAGGGCATCCCCCGGGGAAGTGACTTGTGACTCAGAAGCACAGAGGCCAGTCACTTGGGCCGAGAGCTCACGCATCTCAGCACCAGTCACAACGAAATCAGGCGATCGCAAAATGAGAGTAAAACAAAGAGAGGCAGAGAGGGAGATACAAAAACGGCCGTACTTACCCCGAGAGGTGGCTATTGAAGTCTCCCAATGCAGGGGCAATCCCTATTTCGCTGGGGCCTCCAACTGTGAGGGTCGAGATGCCCGCCGCGTATAGGAAGACACCAACAGACGCCTTCTCATGCAATGTGCAAGGGGTCTTTATTGTCCAGGCATGCGTGGGGCTCACTGAACACGCAGGAACAGAGAGCCCCGAGTTGGGCCCGAGTAGGGCTTATATGTTTTAGAACAAAGGGAGGAGGGGTCTTTGCAAGCGCGGTTACAGAAGCAGATGGCATTGGTTACTTTAAAAGGGGCTTTTACATTCATTGGGGAAAATAGCTACGTGGAGGTCTGGGGTTAGAGGCAGAGGTTGTTTCCTAATATGGACAGAAGTAGCCCAGGAAAGGCATATTTTACAAATTCCTTAGTCATGAGGTTCGTCCTTATCTTCACAGCTCAGGCCCTCTGGTTTACTCTGTCCTTGGGCGGCTACACATTGTAATAGCTTAACTCCCGGAAGGGGGAAAGGAGGGTGGTTTAGTACAGCTCATGTATCATTGTTACTAGAGAAAATTTCTCTTACAAGGGGTGCCTCAGAAGTTGAGATGAGGCATTCTACCTACCCTAAGTATAGAATGTTGGAGGTCCCCTGACTCCTACTGAGGAAAAAGAATTTTCAGGACCCGTAAGAGGCATTGGAAGGGTTGATTAGGCAGAGATTTTAATCCACACTCAAAGAATAGAGTTTGGACCATCCAGAGAGAAGGGCACATTATGAGTTGGAGCTGAGTATATTTCTGGGGTCCTGGGGGTGTCTTCAAGATGGGTGACGTAGGATGTGTGCTCCTGCTCTGTCGGGTTTTCCCTGTAGCGGGCTCTGTTACAGTACCAGCCCTCTTCCGTGTTTGAAGTTGAGCTCTGCTGCCTACTAATATTGCTTCTTCCATGAGGACCAAGGCAGAGCCATCTCCAGGTGAAAAGGACAGGTCCAGAGCCCAGTTTACAGGCTTACTACGTCTAAGATCTTTAGGAACTGTTTTTAAAAATGAGTTTCCTGGAAGAGAAAAAGGCTTGCAAGTCACTTTTGTGGACTAAAGCTGTAGTTTTTCTTACAGGCACAGTGCAATTTTAAAATTCTGATTTCCTGGTCTCCTGTCTACCTATCTGTCGGTTTTTCCATCCTCCCTTAGCACCAGCCTGCCCTGAGGGCTGCCAGTCTAGTGGAGTAACAGGTGCTTCGGCCCTGTAGAACGATGGGAGTCAGCATTTGGGGACTGGGCTGTTGGGACCAGGCAGGGGACAGACACGTGCTCCCGCAGGCAGTGGAGCTTTCCTAATGGGACACTCTACAAGCTGGTGGGCACAGGGTCATGTGCCTGTGATCCCAGCACTCTGGGAGGCTGAGGCAGGGGGATCACAACTCCAGCCCAGCCCATGCAACTTAGTTTTATGATTTAGAGAGATCCTGTCTCAAAAATTTTAAGAATACATAAATAAATAAATAACACGGGCTGAGGATATAGCTCAGTGCAAAGGCCCTGGGCTTAATCCCCGTTGCCACCATAAAAAGGTGTGTGTGGAGGGAGAGGGACATTTTACAAAATTGTGGATGGGGAAAGGAAACGGTAACACACACACACACACACACACACACACACACACACACACACGTTTACCTGCAGGAAGATCTAAGCACTCCGAAGGGGGTGGGCAAGGGAGCGCGGCCCAAAGGAGGAAAGGGTCTGTGTGGATGAGGGGTTGGCAAGTGCTTGCCCTGTCTGCCCCTGGCCCGCTGGCGCAGGCCCGCTGTCCTCGGCGGAGCCCACAGGCGGCGCTGAGGAGGCAGAGCGAGTGGGTGCGGGTGAGGCTCAGCGCCGGTGAGGCTCCGGCGTCCGTGATGTAAGTTCACAGGCTCGCGCCTGGCTCTGGTTCTGCAATCTTCTGTGCTTCTCTGCGCTGGGTTCTTGCCCAGAACTTCCGGTCGGTGAGTTGGGAAATGCAGGGCAGGATGGGAGGACAGCAGGACAGGAGGACAGGAGGGAAGCTCTGTTCTCAGCCACCTCGGTACCCTGCACCGTCCCTAACCCCTGGGGCAGACAGCGGGGCTGGGAGGACAGAGATGCGTCTGCCTCGAGGTGACAACTTCCCCTCCTCCCTCCTCCCCCCCCTTCCTCCGTTTTCTTCCCCCTCCTCTCCACCTCTCTCCCTTTTGCTTCCAACGCAAACACACACCCGTCACAGGCTGCCGCTCCAGTGTGTCTACCTTTTCCCCTTAAGCAGAGCATCTTGCAAGCTAGCGGAAGTGTAAAGTTCCTCTGTCTGCTAAGAAAAATAACAGTGTCACATGAAGATCCGATCAGTATAAAATCTACTCTAAAATGTTATTTTTCACCCGACCTTTCTTCTAATTTTGTTTGGCCATGACTTTTAACATATGTTTTATTTTTATCTTAATGGCTCAAAAATTTAGTAGTTTCTCTTAAATGGAAAGTACCGCTGTGCTTTTTGAAATCTTTTTTTAACCTCAGACACCAGAGAAGGGCATTAAGAAATGGACAGCACCTGTCCCTGGCCCACCTTGTCCCCTGCACTACCCATCCCAGAGGCAGCCCTGTTGTTACCAGTGCCTGCTGGGGCTGCCAGGTGCCCACACCTGTAATCCCAGCTACTCAGGAGGCTAAAGTGGAAGGATGGCGGGCGTGAGCCCAGCCAGTGCAAAGGCCCTGGTCCAGTCCCCAGTACTGACACAAAGAAAGAAAAGAGAAAAGCCCAGTTTGTAGTGGGCCGGTGCGAGCTGCGCTAGGCGGAGTCCAGCCTCGTCCCACTCCCAAGTGTGTGAAAGATGCAGCAAGGCCGTTTACAGACGGAGGCCAGCAGGGGTGCAGACGCCGGCCCATCCTTAAGAGACTCAATTTGGCCTCTCAGACTGGCACAAATGTGAAAGCTTGGGAAAATGTTGTCTTCTGAGCATGTGGTTAGTAGGCACTTTTGCCTGCTTGTGGTGGGCATGTACTCCTTTTTTGAGGAGAAATTCAATAATGTTGAATATCTCTATATATTTTTGGTGCTGGGGACTGAGCCCAGAGACTTGCACACGCTGTATACCTAGCTCCTTTTTTCCCTTTCATTTTTTATTGGTACATGCGTACAGTCCATAATGTTTACGCCCCTCATGGGGAGCTAGTGTGTGTACATAACACATCTTAATTCTTATCTCCTTTCCCTCCCCTCTCTCCCGCTCCTTCCACCTCCGATCCCTCTCCCATTTTAGAAAGATCTACCTCCCTACTTTCTCTCATCATCCTTTTGTTTTGCTCCCTACCTATATCTTGGGTTTTTCGTATAAGAGAAACCAGGGGATATTTAAGCTTATGTGTTTGATTTATTTCACTTAACATTCTGGTCTCAAGGTGTGTCCGTTTTCCCACAAATGACTCCAGTTTATCTTTCCTGATGGCAGGTTGATTGTGTGTAAATACCCCATTTTCTTTATCCAGTCATCTGTTGATGGACGTATAGGCTGCTTACAAGGTTCAGCTATTATGAGCTGTGCTTCTCTTTGTTTCTTCAATGCTAGCCATCAAACCCAGGGACTTGCACGAGCTAGGCAAGTGCTCTACCACGGAGTTATGCACCCAGCCCCCACATTCCTAGCAAAATTTAAAAGCACATACATTTTGACCAGTAAATTCTTCTGGTAGAAATGTTTTCTACAAATCCTCACAACGTGCTGATAAAGATGCGTACCCCAGAATTCTCATGGCAGTATTCAAAATTGGGAGGCGAAAGAGCCTCAAACCAAAATCCTAAATGCCTATCAATACAGGCCCAGGTGAAAAGTATCGCAGCATCCAGCATTCCCTTGGAATAGTGTGGGACTGTCACGGGCTGGGTCTGAGAGTTTCCCAAACTTGGCCTAGTCCGCTGTAGCAGGGTTGCTGATGCCTATTGCAGAAAATGATTTTTCAGGGTGTGCTAAAGGGAGGGGCAGGTAGGGCTTATTAGGCAGAGATACAGCTAGAGGAGGCACTTGAGAGAAGAGTGCAGGCCCTCAAAGAAATGAGGTGCATCACAGTTTGGGACTGGGTACATTTGTACTTTTTTTGAGGAGGTCAAAAGCTAGGGATCAAAGTTCTCACCCATTCCCCACTTCCCTCACAAGGGTACCAGCCTGTTCCCAGGCATGACTTTCAGTTTTTGTGTTTTCTTGGAGAGGTGACCTCAACTCTTTTTTTTTGGATAGGTGATTTAAACATTCTTTGGATCCACTCAATCTGTTTTCTTAATTGGGCAAATTTATGATCTTGTAGTGAAGGGTCTGGTGGAAAGGCGTGAGTCTGGCCAAGGACCACAGACATGGGACTGTCTTGAGTGACTTGGCTAAGTCTTAGAAGGTACAGTCTTCTTACAAAGTATACTTTTTAGTTATGATTTCCTTGGGTCCTTTCTACCTTTTATTTTTTTCTATCCTACCTCACAACTATATAAAAATGTTAGGTGAAAATCTCTTCAAGATAAATCACTGAGTGATCTCATTTGTGTAAATTTTTAAATGATCTACGTACAGTAATCCTAGCACTTAGGAGGCTGAGGCAGGAGGATCACTATGAGTTTGAGGCCACCCTGAGCTACATAGTGAGTTCAAGACCAGCCTCCACTGCAAAGCAAAACCCTGTCTCAAAAAACCAAACAGCAGCAACAACAAAAAGATCTACATACAACTGAGCATGGTGCCAGACTTCTGTGATCCTATCTACTTAGGAGGCTGAGGCAGGAGTATCATAAGTTTCAGATCAGCCTGGGAAATTTAGCAAGCCTATATCTCAAGAAATTTTCTTTTTACATATGCATAGAAAATAAACTTCTAAAAATGGTGAAATCTGGGGTGTAGGCTGGGATCTGTAAGAAAAGGGATGTTTAATTTTTCATTTTGTGTCTTTGTGTATGGTTTGGTGGAGAACCTATGGCACGTGTGCCGCAGAGGGCTATTTGTTACCCATCACTAAAAACTCTAAAATGTTCACCATCACGGGTTGAGGTTTTTTAACTCTATACATGTAGGACCTGTATTGGCTGCCCACCGCAGCACAAAGGTTAAAACCACGAACAGCAGGTTCATTTAAGGGATTAGCAGTACACAGCAACACTGATCAAAACCAACCTTAAAGGCCATTCATTCCTCCCAATGAGTATAGACTCCTTATCTAAAGATAAAGGCCACTGTTAACCAGAAGAAATGGTCTTATCAAAATTGTAACTGTAAACATACAATTTTTTAAAAATATAGCTTCTCCCCAGAACTACAAGATGCTAAATGATCCAGGAAAAGACATTCTCTAGGTAATCACATTTGCTGCCCACATCTGCTGACCTTCTTCCTACATCTTTAAATACTTATGAAACCCAATCTCTCACCCTAAAGGTAAAACTCCTCTCTTGGAAACTTGCCCATGGTTTTTTTTGTTGTTATTTTTTGTCTTTTTGAGACAGGGTCTCGCTATGCAGTTCAGGCTGGTCTTGAGCTTACTTTGTAGCCCAGGCTGGTCTTGAATTCAGAATGATCCTCCTGCCTCAGCCTCCTGAGTGCTGGGATTACAGGCGTGCACCACCATGTCTGGCTCTAGTTCATGCATTTCTTGACTTCATGCCCGGACTGAAATAAATTCTTGTCTTTTCTAAACTCCTTGACTGTGGGTAAATTCATTTTACTGTCTGAATCACTGGCTCTCTTGCATGGCATTACATTTGTTGAGAGAGATAAATGTGTAGACTCATACAGGCATATGTAAGCAATCTGTCTTGGAGTAAAATTCTGCTGTCCTGGAATACATAGATGATAATGGCTCTTTGAATACCGACAATGGGCCATTTCCTTTATGTGTGTCATCTCTAATCCTCTCAAATTTAACAGGAAGATACTATTAGCCCTACTTCCCTGATGAGAAGATACAGCCTTAGTTTGCTGTACTCTCTACCTACTGCAGGAGGTAGTGTAAGAGATAGTTTATTTAGTTAGCTTAAGAAAGTTTTAATTGTTAAGATGAGTCATCTAGAGTAATTATTAGGCCAGGCATGTAGCTCAGTGGCATAAGCACCTGCCTGGCAAGCACAAGGTCCTGAGTCCAATTCCCGGTACCAAAAAAAAAAAAAAAAAGAGTAATTGTTAAGGTAACTAAGAGGGTATCCCTTACTGAGGAATTACTGGACAAAAGCCCCCTCTGTAGCTAAAACACGCAGCTGCCTGAACCAACTTGCTTCAGTTTTTCTCACTGATAATTATAGTTTCTTCAGGTTTTTTTCCCCCAAGTCTTACTGAGTCCCACTCCAAAACTGTCCTTAAAGTGATATATTATGTGTAACTAAGTTTACTATAATTAAAAGGTTAAACTTTCTATGTTTAAAACAACAAAGTTTTCTTAAGATATTGAGATGCTAGTGGTTAAACTTAAAAAGCTAGATTAAAAGGCAAGGTTCTATATTTTACCAAGATAGTTTCTTGTGTTTTCAATTGTTAGGCTCTTGGTTACTAAAAATTGAGTTTTAAGAATTAAAGATTGTTTAAGTGTTGGCTTGTAAAGTGTTTTCATAACCAATTTGTTATTGGTCAGATAAACAACTATTAACTTATGACAACCTATACATCTGGGACTAGAGATTCATCTAAAGATGTGCAGTGAGTATAAGCTTTAAAGTTAAGTTTATAAACTTAAAACTACATAAGGTTAATACATTCAAAGTAACTAACACATGTACTCTTTTATATAATATACATCTAGACCTTAGGCACATAAAAAGATTAAAATTTGGCTTCTCTTTAAATTTTGTCCTTCCATTTAAAACTTGACCTGCATCTATTGGCTTTGCACAAACAAATATTTTGTTACTGTATAAATAAAGTAGTCTATTCATGCTTATCAACACCACTTCCTAAATTTTGTTTTGTTTTTTTTTAGACAGGGTCTGTCTATGTAGTTCATGATGGCCTTGAACTCTCTATGTAGCCCAGGCTGGCCTCACGTGGTGATCCTTCTGCCTCAGCCTGCCAGCTGCGGGATTCTGGGCATGCACTACCATGCCCATCCATCACTTTTTAAATTTACAAGAGCTCTAAAGATGAAGTTACATACCATAAACCTGTTAAAGGAGTCTACATTTTGCCTTAAAATAAAATTGTGGAACAAACAAAATGAACTATGTAAATATATGTAAAGATTCCTATATAGCTGCATTGCTAACTAGTGTTAGCCTCATGAATATTAAGTATATTTGTGTTCCCCAGCTGTGCAGGCCTTCAGTGATGGAACACTGAACAAATGTCTTATCATACTGATGACTTCCTGGCTAATGTTATTTATGGCAATAAACTTGTTCAGGCTCAAGCACCTGGCTTTCCCTTGCTTGTTTTCCACCTTGTAATGAATGTGTGTGGTGGGCCGAGGATGTAGCTCAGTGGCACAGTGCCTGCCTGGCAAGCACAAGGCCCTGAGTTCAATTTGTGGTACCAAAAAAAAAAACTGTGCATGGCAATCCACTATGAGACAGTCAGCCAAATGATGTGGGTAGATTTTTCAGGCTTACACTTGTGTGATTGTTATATATGGTAATAGTGTTATAATGGTTAAAGATACCTAAACACTGTGAAGTCTAGCCAGTGTCACTCTAATAATTAGAGGTTAGGCCTTAATAACCTATAATCTATAAAAAGTACATTTTACTTAAATGATACTGCATTAAAAAATAACAAATTTAGGTAAATGTTCTTTTATGTCATTTAGTATTTTATAATTAGATAAAGATAACTGACTAAAAAGTTATTTTATACTAAAATAGAAATTTAAATGTGCCTCAGAGATAACAAAACCTAATTATTCATACATAATAATATCATCAGAATTGTCTTGCTAAAATGCAATGTATCTCTTTATCTCAAAAACTATAAAACTATAAATTTTTAAAATTGTTACCTGTTAGCATTCTACACAAATTAAGACTCCTAAGACAACCGTGAGTGGTAAAAATTAACAGTTCTGTGCTCATACATTCTATTTCAAGATGCTTGATAGCTAGATAAGATAAACCTACTGTTAAAGCTACTGTTCCTGCTGCAATAGTGGTAGAACTGATCTCCTGGGTATTTAACAACTGAGGTTTGGAGACCAAAGATAAAAGGATAACTGGGTTATAAGGACAGCAAATATTTTGCCTCTGGCCCTTCAAGGTCAACATGGACTCTGGATATAAGGAGAACTTTCTATGAGATCCTTCAACTTTAGTGAGTCACCCAATCTCATGAGCAGGGAGATTGTTGGGCCCTGGAAAACAGGAGTCAGCCAATACACAATTGTGCACAAGGGAGGGTCACTAAAGAGAGAAATGTCTCCCATGTTCTCATGGGAAGCCATACGGTCAAGCAAGACTGGCCCACCCTGGAGGATGACATGTCCAGAAATGCTCTGTACATAGTTCCAGAAGTAGCACCTGAGGATCCTTAACTGACTTTGATATGTATAGTGAGAGGTTAATTTTGATTAACACAGGTCTCACTTTAACTTGGTCTTAAACAGTCAGCAGAAAAGTATAAGCAAATTATATATAAAACAGCAGTAATAATATGGGCTAGCTAGAGAAAGGGGCTCCAGCCATGGCACTAGCCCCTCCTGGCAGTCTCCAGGTACACCTGTAGTTGACCATTGTTATGGCTTAATGAGGCTAGAAAGCCACAGTAACATCTACAAAAGCTCAATAAGTCTTTGAATTCCTTAGCTAACATTAAAGCTTTCCATCTTTTTACAGCAAAACCTGGAGGAACTTGTGCACTAATAAATAAAACTTGTCTTCATATAAACAATTTACATCAGGTTAAAAAAAAGATTTTAAACAATAAAAGAAATACTAGACTTATAAGCAGGTCTAGGACCCTACTTATTACAATCACTATTCCAATCCCTAAAAATTACACCTAAACTTGGCTCCTTCCTCCAATTTGCGTTTTCATTCTGGTTCTTTTTTGGACCCCATGCATTTCTTTGACAAAAGTTACATTTAATTTTTAGGGGAGGCATGCGGTCTTAATCTCTTGATAAAACTGGTTTCTTACCTAGAGACAGTCAGACTCCAAATGGTCATGAAGATGGTGACAACAGGAGTGTACCAAACTCCTGCTACCATAGTCCTACATAGACCACAGAGGAGAGTCCATAACTGCTGAACCTCCAGTGTTGTCTATCAAAGCCCCCTTAGACTGGCTCTCTGGAGAAAGTCATTGACTATTGTTTCCCCAACATCGTGCGCTTTCAGCATGAAGCAGCTACATTAGGTCTTCACCTGTTCTCCCTTTAGCAACATCAAGGATGCTTCTTCAGAGTAGGGAAAATATAAAGATAAGTTTATTTAGTTAGCTTATGAGTGAGGTCGTTAGATGGGGAACAGCTGAGATAGAATTGGGTGGTCAACCATACCAATGGGAATTGAAATATCAATAGCAAACTAGGGCTTTGGACCAGAAATGAACCTTTCTCAGGCAACATGGAATGTGGCCTGTCCCTCCTACAAGAGAGCTAATGGCCATTCCCTAAGTTCCTGAGTTCTGTGGAAATTATAGTGCAAAATAACCAGTTCTGGCTAAGATCCCAGTTCACTGCAGACTCTGTGTAAAGGAACTGGGATAGCAAGCCTAAGTTCCAACTGGTCATTCCTTTAACTTCACATGGGCACCTGTGACAGGTGATCACTAAACTTTTAAGCAATTCCTGTGCCTGCTTTATCTACAAGTGATTCTAGATCTAGTGGCCATGTGGCTACCCCATTCAGGACCCCTCCTAAAAACCTAGGAGCTATTCTAGTCTCCTTCTCCTTATTTTCAATAAAAGCTCCCCTAACTTCCTCTTTTGGTTCGTGATTTCATTCCTCCACATGTATGGAACCACGAGCCAGGTACTCATGGCACCACTGGCCATAGCTTTGAGACTGTGATATAAAACAGCTCAGAAGAGCCAGGCTAGGTCCCTGCAGGAGGTAGTAAAAGAGTAATAGTATTAACAAAAAAACCCTTTTATCTCCAGAACTGTGCCATACTTTCTCCAAAGCACCCCACCAGCCTCTGTGTGTGTGAGGTGCACCTTCTTTTACCTTGGGCTCTGAGGCTGAGGAGGGGTGGGTGACCACACCTATGATCCTGACCCTATGCACTCTGACCTCTCCCTTAGATGGGGTAAAGCCCACCAGTGTACCAAGAACAGAAGTGCCAAGAGACCCCTGCAAAAGCCTTTCCAACAAACCGGATCACTACTACTTGGACGACATTGCCCAGTGCCTCACTGAGTGCAGGCAGGTGGGGAGCAGGAACCCCTGCACTCCGGGGAACCTGGAGAGGTGAGAGGAGTGGAAATCTGGGGCTTCCACATGGGGAGAGGGAGGATACTGGGAAGGCTCAGGCCATCTGTTCCCACGGCACCAGGCACTGCTCCCATCTCACCCTTCCGCTCACACTCCCCAGACCCCGCCCCTCATCCCTGACAACTAGAGGTCCCCACTGACCAGGGGACACGGCAGCAGGTCAGCCTCTGTCCTTGTGAGTTGTGGAGGGGCAGATGCAAACCCAAATAATGATGGCTCCAGAGTGTGTTTACACTTACATTCACACACTCAGAGGTTCATCTGCTCGCTGCCAACCGAATCAAAGGAGGCCACATATTTTGGTAAAAAGGAAAAAAGATTATTCAAAGCTATCCCTGAGGAGATGGAGGGACCCATTTGCTTCAAATCACTGTCTCACTGTGTATAGGTGGACAAGGGACAGGAGGGACCACAGAGAGACAATGCAGATTTCACCCTTGCTTTATGTTTCCAGCCGCCTTCAGCTCATTGTCCCCTTTCTTGTGGAAAGGAAACAGCACCAGCCTTCTGGGCTGGCATCTGATTATCCTGTCACTTCCTCTGGGCTGAGGAACAGAGAGGGTGTTGGTTATGTGCTCAGCAGCAGGAAGTGTGGAGGAGTTGCTTATCTCTAAAAGAAAAAAGTCTAACCTTAAAGTGCCATTTTGAGATGCCGATTACATGAGCATATAAGGGCAAACAAGATGCCAGGTTGAGTCAGAGGAAGGAAATCTAACAAAGCCTCACAGAGGACACAACCATGGAAGGGTTTTGGAGATTACACAGGAGTTTTCCCATTGGCTCCTGGAAGTGGCAGACAATACAGCAGCAGAACTGCAGAGGACTACAATTTTGAATGCTGAGAGTGTAAAGTGCTAGGAGACAGAGGCCACGAGGGACAAGGTGGGACAGGGAGGGGACAAGACTAGAAATGCAAGCTGAGGCTAAGGAGTGACAGGTTATATAAGCTAGACCCACTCTGGGAAGCAACGAAGTGACAGATTCTAAGCTCAGGAAGCGTGTAGTCAACTGCATTTTACAAAGATTGCTGGAGTTTAGGGAGGAACACAGAGGCAGAGACACAGGAGGACCCGTGCCAAGGCACTAATGTGGGTTGTGACTGCAGGATGACATTGCCACCTGCAGTGTGCACACACGGGCAGGAAAGGGCTGTGGAGGTCAGATGACACACTGGGGAGGTCAGACGGGGGTCAACAGGACCAAGAGGTGATTTCAGTGGGGCAAAGGAGAGGAAGAACTTCAATGTACAACATCTCAGCAGACAGCTCCAAAAGTACCTCTGCCCCCTGCCCTGCTCTCCCTTCTGTCAGAGTTGCCCAGAAGCCCTCCAGGTACCCACAAAAGCACCTAACTCATGGCTGGTTCTCACTATTTGTTGAAGGGGTGAATGAAAGCCCTGTGCTCACAGGCTTGATGTTAGGACAGCAATCTGATTGAATCACATTCTTCCAGGGGACTGAAAATGTCTCCATCTGCACGTATAGCTGCTCCAGCAGTTTCTCAGCACCCAGGACCTGTTCTGGAGGCCCCTTTCATGCTGCCCATGGTGGGGATAGCATCTCAGAAAAACCAGAGGGATCAGAAAAGCCTGGGATCAGGAGATGTGCCTTTTGTTCCCAACTCTATCACTTACAAGCTGTGCCCAGCACCTTGAGTTATCTCCTTTATAATCATAATGAGCCTGTGAGGTAGGTTCTGGTTTCAATCCATTTTTCAAATGAGAGAAGTCTCTAGGAGTCTCCAGGAATATCTTTTCCCTACCAGGATAGTAAACCAAAAGCAAAACCACATCCCTGGGGGGAACTATAGGAGTTAACCCCACGATCAAAAACTTGAAAGAAGTGGAATGGTTATATCACAGCACTTAATTCCCCATCAGCCAGATTGACTTAGAAGATGACTAGCTTCTAGATGACCCTTTAGATGATGATAAACTTAATCAGGTAGTCATTCTACCTGCAGCTGCAGGATGAGCACCTTTACTCAACAAATCAACACAGCCCCTGGAAATTAGAATGTAGCTCTCAGATGGCTTCATGCTTTTTTTACACACATAATTCTCAAGTAAATAGTTTACTTTTTTTGAGACTGAGTCTCACTACACAGTTCAGGCTGGCCTTGAATGCGTGGCAATTCTCAGCCTCATGAGTGCTAGGATTATAGGCATGTATCCCCCACTCTGGAAATGTTTTATTTTTATGTGGTACAGCCAACAGTATACTGCCCCAGTGTTACCTTGGGGCTTTGCCAATTCTCCCACTCTCCCTCAAGATGTAGTTCACAGAGACCTTGCTAATCTTGACATTCTAAAAAAATCCCTTTTGTCTACTATAGTCACAGATTGTGCTGAGTAGACCTGACGAGCAGATAGCAGCAAGTAGTTAACATGCCTTAGGGGAGACATAAGTGGAATAAACTCCACAAGAATTCAAGGGACCATCAGCTCACTGAATTTTCTGAACATTCACAGGTCTAGAGAATGTGAAGAGAGATCTTTTCAAAGTGAAAGATGAGTCTTTAGACCTCATACCACTTACTATGAAAAAAGGGCACAATGTGGAAAAAATGCATACTATCCAAACACCAGCCCAAAGAAATCTGAATTAACTATATTAAATCAGACAAGAGAAATGATACGTAAGTGTCAGTGTTATAATTAATAGTTCAACCGTACATCTATACTTTGAATTTTTTCAATACAAGTTATCTTTCACAACTGAAATAATTTTTAAAGTGCCCTGATGTTGTGATTTAGGCCCTTTAAGATGAAGAGGACTCTTCAAAAACTAAGAAGGACACAAGTTGTAGATAAATATCTTATCACTTAGGGCTGGAGGAGTATGTGTTATACATGGATTGTGGGGAAAGGACTGTGATTGCTAAGGGACTGATTACTGATGGCTGGCCTCTGATCCCCAGCTGAACTGAGTGAACATGGTGCTGGGTGTGAGAGGCCCGCCTGAAGTCTGTTACCACCAGCTGAGAGGCAGAAATGGAAAGGGCTAATGAATTCCTCCTGTTTGTTTTAGTTATGGCTTTAATAAAAGGGGATTTAGATGAGCGATTGAGGCTGCTGCAGTCTCAGAGTGTGGGCCCCCTGATCCCAGACTCTCTTGTCTTTCTTCTCTCCTTTTACTTTCCTTTTATAATCCACAAGCACCTCATTCTCAGGACCTCTCATTATAGATAGGACCAACATACTGGCGCCTGAACAGGGACCAGATTACAAAAGTAAGTAAGTCTTGGAGACTGGGGAAAAGGAATAAAGTATAAAAGTAAGTCTTCAAGACTAAGGAATAAAGGAATAAAGTCAGTGCTTGACGGACCGGAGAAGAGTTGACGGGTAGGCGGAGTAGGTAAGCCCTGTCTCTGGGATTATTCATCAGGGTTATGGGTAATTTTCTGTTTCAGAGAAGGCCTGAAACAGAGCAAGAGATTTTAAAGGAAGAAAGAAGTGAGAAAACTCTCTCACTTCAGGAACAAGGACCTATTGCAGAGGAGGAAGGAAGGTATGGATCTTTTGGATCTAATACTGACTATAAGAGGGGAAATTGGATTTTCCTCCACCTCCTTCTTTGATCTCTCAGGCATATCTGGCATCACCTTCAGCTCCATTATATAATTCTTTGGCTTCTCAAGTGTATCCAGTGCAGCCCTCAGCCCCAGTATATGATAAGTTCAACCCTTTTTAGAGATTTACCTCAATTAACCATTCAAAGACCATTACTAGCAAGACAAGGAATGAACGACTGGATAAAAGGAAAGGTTAATGTTTCACAAGATTCTTTATTGGTTAAAGTTTGTCCTGGATGTCAGAAAGGGTGACACTGGGCTAGTCAGTGTCGATCGAGATATCATAAAAACGGTATTCTTCTGATGGAAAACTTCAACTTGAAGCGGAAAACTTCAACTCAGGCCCAGCCTGGGGCCCGAGGACAAACAATACTGAAAACTATGAGGCACTTCTAACAAGCAGCAGCTGCAGCCATGCCCAAGCAGTCGGTGACCTCTTTGCCACCACCAGAGGTAGTACAGCATTAGATATCCTTCCTTAGAGAATGTCATGTCATCCCCTGCTTTAGGAACTCAAAAGATTAGAACTGGGATTTGTGGGCCTTTGCTTAAGGGATCTGTCGGTTTGCTTGTGGGAAAAAGCGGTGTGACTTCAAAAGGAATTATAGTACAAATGGGGATAATAGTCCCTGATTTTTAAAGATGAGATTCAAGTTATGATGCAAGCTCTACAACCATAGCAAATTGAAGCAGGAGAGCATGTAGCCCAATTATTGCTTCTTCCATATGTAAAGGGTCGTGCTACTCCCATAGAGTATGTAGGAGGTTTTGGGAGTACTGGGAGAAGAACCTTCTGGCAAACCTCTATAGGAGATAAAAGACCTGAGTTACAACTGAAAATAAATGGAAAAGCTTTTAAGGTAGATACAGAAGATGTAGCTATGATTTCTTGGCAACATTGGCCTAAATCATGGCCCGCTATGAAGGTGCCTACTGTTTTCTCTGGTATTGGAACAATGACAGACATTCACCAGAGAGTTAACATTCTTTGAATTTCTGATCCAGAAGGACAAACAGGCACTTTAAAACCATATGCTGCTGATATAGCAGTGAATTTATAGAGAAGAGATTTGCTAATGTCATGGGGAGCATATGTGAGCATTCCACATATATCATCTCAGGCAAAGAATATGATGAACCAAACGCATTATAATCCTTATGAAGTTAATAGTTGTATACAAGCTCCTATTATTTCCAAAGGGACACTCCCAAATTTAGGATAGAGGCCACTGTAGAAAAGGGCTTTACTTTACCTTTAAAAGGCTCACTGATAAGCCCATTAGAGTTGAGCAGTGGCCTCTTCCAAAAGAAAAATTAGAAGCCCTGAGATCATTAGTACAAGAACAACTGTTAGAAGGACATACCAAGGAATCTACTAGCTCCTGGAATTCCTCTGTATTTGTGATTAAAATTAAATCAGATAAATAGAGAATACTCAAAGATCTTAGAAAAATTAATGAAGTTATTCAACCTATGGGTCTATTGCAGTCCGGATTACCCTCTCCTGTCATGATACCTAAAAATTGGAAGTTGATTGTTATAGACCTTAAGGATTTTTTTTTACTATTCCATTGTGAGCAGCAAATAAAGATAAATTTGTATTTACTGTGCCTACTTTTAACAACCAAGGACCAGTAAAGAGATATTGGAAGGTTCTCCTTCAAGGGGTGTTAAATAGTTTAATACTCTGTCAATATTATGTTAATAATAAACCTTTAGAATTATTGTGGAAAAGATTGCTGGGTGCTTTGATTATATACTACACTGATGGTTGATCTATGATCCCCAGCTGAACTGAGTGAACATAGTGCTGGGTGTGGGAAGGCCGACCATCAGTAATTAATCCATTAACAATCACAGTCCTTTCCCCACACTAGAGGCCACAGACACACACAGTCAAGGAGTGCAGGTAGAGAAAGAGATCCATGGGCCAGAGATTTTCTTGGGGGCTCAGGGAATTATCCAAACATTTCCCAAAGGGAGTTTTAATTGGTGGGATGACGGGAGGCAGGCCTGCGTTCCAGTGAGTCACACTGGCTGAGAGGCAGCCTCAGTATCAAATCTGCATGGGGCTTGCCGGGTGTGGGAGTCAGGGGAGCCAGTGAGTAGGTTCACCCTAGCTGTCCCACAAGGAATGGTCACCAGGCACAGATGTATAAGGCAGCTTGCTGGACTAAACACATGAAGGAACTTGGAGGTATCATAGAAACTGGACACTGTATCAAAGAAGGGCCCTGATTCTGATGTGGGAAAGTCCAAATCAAAATAGATGCCAAAGTAATATAAGATCCCAAGGATTCACCACTGGACACTGTATCAAAGAAGAGCCCTGATTCTGATGTGGGAAAGTCCAAATCAAAATAGATGCCAAAGTAATATAAGATCCCAAGGATTCACCACACCTAGATATTTTAAAGATAAATAAAATCTAGGATCGATTGGTCTCTATTTCTGGCTGGCTGGTTTTCTTATGTGTTTTCCATTCAGGAATGCTTGCATATATTTGTCTGTCTTTCTGTTTCGATTGTACAATATATTTTCTATCATCTCTTTAGTTTGTTTCCGCTCTTGGTAACTGCTACTATTCACAACGGGTGACAAAATTAAAGGTTCCATTTCTGCCTTCATAGCCACTCCTTCCCCATGGTTGTGGTCTAGCTGCCTCTCCCTTTGTTCCCTTCCCTTCCAACTCAGCTCCCATTTTTCACAATTGCTAGGAAAGGCCGGACAGCAGTTCTTCAGCCGCTGGTCCTGGGAAAAGAAACCCGGTAGACGGTGCGGTTTCAGCACCATGGAGAGCACACCCAGTTCTATTTTGTGTTGGGTGTGGTTCCAACGCCAGCTGTGCTCCCACGTAGTCAGTTCCTGCACTGCTCAATTTTCAAAAGTTAGATTACTAGTATTCAATAAATGTACTAATGTGTGTGGAGAGATTTTCCCCAAATAAGAGGTGTGAGGTAAAACACATGAGAAGATGCTGGACACTCCTGGACATTAGCAAAATACAAATCAAAACCACAGTGAGATGCCTCTTCACCCCCACGAGGATGAGTACAATTAAAACAAGACAAAAACTGAAAACTGTACGTGGTGACATGGGTGTGGAGAAATTGGGACCCTCATACTTCGCTGGTGTGAGTGTGAAATGGTGTAGCTGTTGTGGAAAAGTTTGGTGCCTCCTTAAGATGTTAGACAAAGAGCTATCATGTGATGCAGCAATTCAACTCCTATATATATGCCCCAAACAACTTAAAGCAAGTCTTCAAATAGCTTATACATGAATTTCACAGCAGCACTATTCCTAATAGCCAAAAAGTGGAAAAGACCCAAACTGTCTTTTATGAATGCATAACCAAGATGTGGTATATCCATACAATGAAATTGTATTCATCCATTAAAAAGGAATAAAAAATGACACATGCTTCAACATGGATGAACCTTGAAAACATGCTAAGTAGAAAAAGCCAGAGCTAAAAGGCCACATATTATGGTTCCATTTATATGAAATATGCAGAGTAGGAAACTTCATAGAGATTTAAAGCAGATTTAATGTTTGTCCAAGACTGGGGCAGGAGGGAGAGACGACTGTTCAAAGGTTGTGGGGTTTCCTATCAGGGTAATGGAAATATTCTGGAATTAGTGGTGATGGTTGCATAGCACTGTCAATGTACTTGTTGCCATTGAATTGAACTTTAAAATGGAAATTTCTGTTACATGTATTTTATCACAAAAAGAAAAAGATAGACATATAAAATGCTCAGAGGGGACCATAGCTAAATCTCTCAGGGCCAAACTGGTTCCAAAGTCACCCTTCTTCCTCCTGCAGGGAGTCCAAGTTTTTGGTGTCCTGGGTGAGGCCTCTCATTGCAGCAACCTGGAGAGTGGGTTAGCTTGCGAGATGCTACCTTCCTGCCCGCTGCCCCCTTCTCTTGCAGCAATTTTCTACACTATGAGTCCTACCTGGTGGAGAATTTGATGGGGACCGTGGACATGCCTTTTGTGAAGTCTTTGGTCCAGAACATCAGCACTGACACCTCAGAAGACCTGCTCTTCTCTCTGAAGCCCTCTCAGGTGAAGGCTTCCCCATGCCCACTGGCTGGCTCAGATTCTGTGCTCATTTCACTACTATAAGAGCTATATCCTGTCCTGGTGCCCATCGTGCCTAGCTCTCCCAGGTCCCATTCAGTAGAGCTTTGTCACCTTGTTAGTGGGTGCTGGTGAATTAACTGCACAAGCAGAACCTGGGCAGAGGTGAGCCATGGTTTTGGTATAGACACGTGGGAGGTCAGTGAATTGTGGTCGGGAGACCTATGTTCTATCTAGTTCTGGCCTTTCCACCACTACACTAGGCATCATCTGGGAAACCCCTGTCCCTCTTTGTGTCCCAGAGTCCTTATCTATAAACTCAGCACACAGGCTCCTCCAAGTCTAAAGTACCCATGAGCTCTTCTGCCCAGGATGTATATTTGAAACCAAGAAAATGGCACACTGAGTAACTAAAGGGCTAAAGAAGACCCTGAATTTATATTCATCCCTATTCAAGTTCCAGCTCTGCCCCTTATCAGCCACTGTGACTAGGAGCAAGTTACTTTTTCTGAGCCCCAGACTCCTTGCCTGGTGAAGATATTGCCTACTTCTGAGACGACTGGGAGGATCAAGTGAGACAGTGCACAGGAAATTCCTGGCATAGTGAGGGCTCAGAAAGTTTCTAGCCTCCCTGGGGAAATGAATCCCAGGGTGGTGGTCCAGGCAGCCAGGTAAGCTGGTTATCACCAAGGGACTTGTAAGTATGTCTGGAGAAGGGGAAGTGGAAGACAGGCCCTTTCTCAACCCTTTATTATATCAGCCAAACAGCTGAGCCCACTGCATGGGTGTGGACTGGCCCCAGAAATCACCCACGGGTCCTTTTGACCAGGGCTGGGCTGAGCAGGAGAAAGTTAACTCTTTAGTTCTAACACTTGGCTCACCCATTCCAGTGTGCACACACAATACCTCAGAGGCCAGGAGCAGACAGGAGCAGGATGCAGCCCTAGGAGAACCAGGAGGATGAGGAGATGAATAAACATGCTTTGTAATTACTGCTGCAGCTTATTTTAATATTTTGACCATTCTTAGTTTTTCAAATATTTATTCTTGGATTTCACATTGCAGCATTGTTGTATTTCACATTCCATGTGAATTCTTATGTCTCTGTCATTTCCCTTCCTGAATTTCTTCCTCATGACTTTGTTCTTTCCATTATTCCCAAGGCAGAAACCAGACACCACCACCATCAAGTCCTGTGCTGACACAGGGGCTGTTAGGACCTTAACATCTAAACCACAGCACAGTTGACCCTCTTGCACACTGAGCTTGCCTGGGTGTTATCCCTCCACAGTACTTTTAACCTAGCAGGTGCCTTCACAGGCATGTGGTCAGCTCTGTTCTCTATGTCAGGAAGGGTGGAGTCTATATGTGCTGTTCCTTGTCCCTGAGGAGCGGAGTGTGGACTGAGCCCTGTACCCTGCCTCTCAGAGATGACAGTCCCCAGGTGCTGCCCTTGCACCCAGCTCCCTTAGTTTCCTGTCTCAGCTGAAGCAGTGGCAGGACCTGTGTTGAAGGCTGGAATCCTTGGGTAAAGATGGGAAACCCTGGGTCTGTGGTTGCAGATCCCGAGGCAGGTGATGAAAGATGAGAACAAGCCCTCCGACAGAGTCTGGCTTCCCAAGAGCTTCTTTGGATCCCTGCAGGGCAACAGACCCATGGTGCGCTTGGCTATAACTGTTCTAGACGTCGGCTCGGGGAACATCTTCAAGGTGAGGAGAGGCCTGCTGGGTACTTGGAATCTGTGAGAATCAGTACTAATTTTTCAGGGCCTCATAACCCACGGCCCCTGCTGGAGATTCTGGGTCAGTGGGGAGGGAGTAGGTGGTGCTGAACCTCCAAGAGTATCTCCAAGCAGCCTGGTCATCCAAGAGCCGGCTCTAGAGTCTATGTCCTGCAGACCCAGGATATGCTTATGCTCATGCACCTGGAGGCCCCCTCAGACTCCTATCTCTAGACTGGTCTTAGCCTTGTGCCCCTGCAGTTAAGAGGGCAGGGGAGCCCTGGAGGCCAGCAATGCAGTGCTGTCAGGAACATGGCTTTGGAACCAGTCTGGGGCACAGCGCAAGTGGGAGACTACAGAGATGACCAGGAAGAAGACTGCTCTGCATCCTCACGGCCATTTGATTCCCTAACCTCAGACCTCACCTTCAGGCAAGGGTCACAGGTCCTGGAGGCTCCCAGAACCTCAGCCAGAGTGGATTGATGCGGCCCCTCCTGCAGCCTGGCCTTTCCATCTCTCCTTACAGGGCCCTAGGCTTCTCCAGGAGGAACGCAGCAGTGTGCTGAACAACCATGTGGTGGGCTTGAGTGTGGGCCAAGCTCCTGTCACTGGGCTGTCAGAGCCTCTGGAGATCACCTTCTCCCACCAGCGTCACCCCCCTGTGAGTCCCCAACCCAGGCCTGGCAATCGCTGCAAGGCAGACAGACAGGTGGAGCAGACATACGTGAGAATTTGTACCCTCTTCCTTTCCACACCTGCCAGGGGAAGCCTCTAGGGCTGTACACACAATTGTACCCAGGGTCACAGCCCACTTAGGTCTCATGCGCACATGTACTCACACACACTTCTGTGCTCACAGAGGTGTAGATGAGGACCTGGCAACCCCACCTGTGTGAGTAACACGCACAGACACACAAACTGACCTGGAACCCCTCCCTCACTGTTCCATGCCATGTCAGCACCCTCGCATGCCAGTCCAGGGCACATCCCCTGGTGTGGTTGGTTTTCCTGTGCCACCTGCAGGAGTATGGTCTAGGTTGGGCCACCCGTCCTCCACCCGCTCCCACTGACACTCTCACTTTCTGGTTTCAGAACATGACCCTCACCTGTGTGTTCTGGGATGTGACTAAAGGTAGGCCCCAGAGGACCTCTCTGGGGTAGACAGGAGGAGGGTGTGGGCTCCAATGGACCCCTCTCTTCCTTCCTCTGTGTTCCTCTTCCGTCCAGGGCCCACTGGAGACTGGGCCTCCAGGGGCTGCTCCACCCAGCTGGGAGCCGAACAGACTGTGTGCCACTGTGACCACCTGACCTTCTTCGCTCTGCTGCTGGTGAAAGCCCCTACCCAGACCCAGGAAGTCCTGCAGGCTTCCCCAGGGAGGGTTCCCTGTTGGGGCTAGGGCCTTTGGGGTGCGTGGACCTGTGCCCTAACTGATGTGGCCCCAACTTGGGGGTCATCCACAGAGGCCAGTCTTGGACAGGGCCACCGTGGCAGTCCTCACACGCATCTCCCAGGCAGGCTGCGGGGTGTCCATGATATTCCTCATCTTTGCCATCATCCTCTACATCACCCTCAGGTGGGTGACCCTGTCTCCATTCCACACGCTCTCCTGGGCCTGGTGCTGACACCCTCCTTACTCCTTATCTGCTCTCTGACCAAGCAGGGATGGAGGCTCAAATGTGTCAGGGCTATCTTGTTGCAAGTGACAGAAACCCAACCCAATCTGGCTTCCCATGATAGGGCCTATGTGGCTCATGCATTTGAAAACCCCATTCTTAGTGTATGAACTTCAGGCAGGGTTGGACCCAGGGCCTCAAAAGAAGTCCCCAGCATCAGGTCTCTGCCTCTCACAGCTTTGCCCTTGCCTCTGTCAGTCAAGCCAGGCAGCTTCCCACTCAGGCCTTTGGGAGACCCAGCCATTCCCACAGCTCCTTAGATGCTCAGGCAGAAATGTGAGCCTAAGATTGAGGTCTCTTTTATTTAAAACTTTATTTTTAAATAATTACAGAAGAACTGGAAATTGTAAAAATAGCAGAGAGTCCATAGTCCCTTCTCCCAGCTTCCCCCAGTGGTGACATCTTATATAACATAGTACAGCATCAAAACCAGGATGCTTACAGTGATACAGTACTGCTAACTGGAGTTTCAATCATTTAAATGTGTGTGTGTGTGTGTGTGTGTGTGTTCAGGAGTAGAGATGTAATTTGTAGGATCCAGCCCAAAATAAAAAAAAATACATGTTCCCTTCTATAAATATCATGCAGGCCAGGTGCAGTGGTACATGCCTATAATCCCAGTACTTGGGATGCTAAGGCAGGAGGATTGTGAATTTCAGCACAAACTGGGCTACACAGGGAGTTGAAAGCCAACCTGGATTATATAGCAAGACCCTGTCTCAAAAACCAACAACAAGCTGGGTGTGGTGATACACACCTGCAATCCCAGCTTTCTGGGAGGCTGAGGCAGGAGGATGGCAAGTTTGAGCCTGGGCTGGGCAACTTAGTTAGTGACATCCCATCTGAAAATGAAAAATAAAAAAGCTTGATGTAGCTCAATGTGAAGGTCCTCGGTTCAGTCCCCAAGACCACAACACAATAAAAACAACAGCAAAATTATTCAGAATGTCACAGTGGTGACAGCAAAGTATTAACCAAGGCTGGGGCACTGGTGACCTCAGGGCCCTGCAGAGATCACACATTCACAACAGTGGCCTGCTCTTTGTGTGTGTGTGTGTGTGTGTGTGTGTGTGTGTGTGTGTGTGTGTATGTGTATGTGCGCAGAGTTTATCCACACACACAGCAGAGTGCAGTTTTACAGCTATGGCTGGGACCAGCCTGTGCCTGCAGCCATGTGGTCAGGATGTGGCCGCTGCCTTGTGTACTTCGTGGCTGCATTGGGGATGGTGTTCTTCAGAATCACCTGGGGCTGCATCAAAAGCAGGGAACAGGTATAAGAATAGCAGAGAGCACTGTCCCCTGCTGTCCTGACCCCTGTCCCTGGCTGAGGAGCCCCAGGACTGAGAGCAGCACCCCCAACCTAGTCTGCCTTACCCTCCGCTCCTGCAGCCCCAGCTCACCATGCCCAGCCAGGGGCAGCACTTGGGTCCCCATCTCCCGGTCTGGGGCTCCCCTTCTGCCCCCTCACATGCCTCTGTCATGGCATAGCCCTGAGCTGCGGCCCCATGAGCCCACCCACCCCACCACAGGCCGGCACCTGGGAGTGAGTGGTGCCACCCTCCCTCCCCGCTCCAAGCCCTGGCCTGCAACACTGTCCCCACCCCCAACAAGCTGAGCACTACTTGCCAGCTGGCTGCATTGCTGGACCCTGTGAGCTGGGCTTGGAGCACCAGGCGGAAGTGTCACCAGCTCCCAAGTGTTGGGGCTGGCATCTCAGGCGAGGGTGACATTGTCCCTTATGCTCCTCCAGGCTGCCCTGGGCTCCCATCCCTCAATAAGAGCCCTGTGGGACCTGATGTGCAAGGAACTCAGAGTGAAGGATTCATGGGGAGGAAGAATCCATCTGCTAGGAAGCACTGCTAGGAAGCACAAGGTGGAGAGGTGGCCCAAGGCTCTGTGGCTCTTGAAGTCCCTGTACCTCTATGCTCCTCTCTCCCTACTGCATCCGAGACCTCACCCACCCATCCTGTGTCACCCACTTGTCCAAGCAATGAATCCAGGGCCCCCCTGACCACCATGCTGGGGCCCTCAGTACACGGAAAGAACACAGCAAGGGGAGGACAGTGGGTTCCATTGGGCTGCTGGGAACATCTAAATCAGCCTGGCTCCAGACCACTTGGGGAGCCTTCCAAGAAGGAAACATCCCAAGGTGTTTTGAAGGCAGTGTAGGAGTTGGGCAGGCCAAGAAGGGCAGAGCCAAGGAGCAGGAGGTGTCAAGAGTATGGAGAAGGCTGTGCCATGCCTAGGAAGCATGAGAAAGCAAAAGGCACCGAGGAAATAGCAGGCTGTGCGTTTGGTTAATGCATGGAGTCAAGTGATGAGCTTGGCAGGACCAGACCCACAGAAACCTGCGGGCCATGAGACAACTTCTCTACTGGAACTTCAGGGCTTGCACAAGGGCTGGTGGCAGGGGAAAAAACTGGAGGATCTGGCAGTGGGGATCCCAGAGTGGAACTGAGACAGTGATGTGGATGGGACTGGGAGCTCCCCTGAGCTGCATCCTCTGGGGTCTCCCACTGGCCCTTCTTGCCCCAGGCTCTCCCTGCGGAGGTTCAAATCAGAAGATGCCCCCAAGATCCACGTGTCCCTGAGCAGTAGCCTGTTCCTCCTGAACCTTGCCTTCCTGGTCAGCGTGGGGAGTGGCTCGCAGGGGACCAGTACTGCCTGCTGGGTCCGGGGTGCTGTGTTCCACTACTGCCTGCTCTGTACCTTCACCTGGATGGGCCTGGAAGCATTGCACCTGTACCTGCTGTCCATCAGGGTCTTCAACACCTACTTCAGCCACTACTTCCTGAAGCTGAGCCTGGCGGGCTGGGGTGGGTGCTGCCTGGGCAGCAGGAGGGGGCCCTCTCAGATAAGCCAAGTGATTGAGGGGTGGGCAGCTGGAGGGGATTTGGAGGTGCATATTCCCAGGATGCCCTGGCAATGCTCATGTGTTCTCCTCATGCCCAGGCCTGCCGGCCCTGATAGTCATCGGCACTGGGACTGCTAACAGCTATGGCCTTTATACCATCCGGGACCAGGAGAACCGTGTATCACTGGAGCTGTAAGTGGTGGGCAAGGGAGCAGAGTGACACCAGGCTCACGTCCTGAGCTAGAGGGAGGTAGGGGAAGAGGATATCCCAGGAAAGAGAGGCCAAGAATGTGAAGGCCAGAATCTTCGGATCCAGCTAGCTTTGGGCACAGAAAGTGAAATGGAAGGGGGCCCAGGAAGAAGGAGGCAAAATATAAAAGGTAACTCCCTCCCCATGCCCAGCACTCAGCCTGGTGAGTGAGGGCAGGCTGGATTTCAGATGCCTTTTGGTGGGGCACAATCTGCCCAGTAACTCTGGCAACCCAGTCTCTCCCTTGACTATGAGGGGTGTGACTTAGGTGAGCCTGGCCTCTCCCAGGTGTCAGTCTCCTCATTTATACACTGTGCAGTGGACTGGGAGTCACCTATCTATCTAAGGGACTGCTGGTTATTATCAAAAGAAGCAGAAATCTGAGCATTCATGCCAAGCCTTCTGATTTCAAGTGCAGCTACTAACTCGGGATTTTTACATGATGTGGAACAAATGAGACACAGCTCTGGGGTTGATTCAGCCCTTTTGCACCCATTGTCTACAGAGCCACTGGGCTGGCCCCTTGCCCAGAGAGAGTGCAGGGGCAGATGGGTAGAAATGGTGAAAAGCCATCTTCTTGGTCCTAAAACATCAGCCACGGGAGACTTCCTGGGGCTTGCTGTTCAGGGGGGTCTTCTCTCAGCCCCAGTGGTCATCTACCTCCTCCAGGTGTTGGTTCCAGAAAGAAGCTGCCCTCTATACCACTGTCCATGGCTACTTCTTCATCACCTTCCTCTCTGGTGCTGTGGTGCTGGCCCTAGTGGCCTGGAAGATCTTCACTCTGTCCAGTGTCACAGCAAACAAGGAGCGGAAACAGAACTGGAAGGCCGTTCTCACCATTCTGGGCCTCTCAAGTCTGGTGGGCATGACCTGGGGGCTGGCCATCCTCACGCCACTAGGCCTGTCCACTATCTATGTCTTTGCCTTCTTCAACTCCCTACAAGGTGAGGTACTTGGGCCTGGGAGGCCATGGGCTGCCTGTCTGCACCAGGGGCTGCTGGGAGGTGGAGAAGGGGCTGTTGGCAACAAACAGGATTCCACAAAGGCTAATGCAAATCGGGCATACTGATTTTACATATCTGGCACTCTCTTAGGATCTGGGGCAACAAGGTAGCTGATTCATAGGGGCTGGTACCAGAATCAGGAAAAACCATCCAAACCAAAGCATATTCTTCTCCCCTCTTGTTTTGAAGCTGTGTGTTGTCTCTTATTGGGTGTCTGAGGAAACTCCTTTATTCTCACTTTTGCCATTGCTACCATGGCCTCAAGTGGCTGTCCAACATGGCTGCCTCTCTATGATCTTGCAAGTCAGCTGACCATCTCTGGCCCAATCAGATGGCAAAGTCATGTGATTTGATGTCCACATGACAATGATAGGACCTCTAAGGAGCTGTTGAGGGAGGAAAGGTGTGATTATTTATATCTGTTACCTGGCCCAGTTCCTCTTTCCTCTGAGAGCTTAGGAAAGGAGGAGTCCGGAAAGTGGGTCACAGTTTCCTTCCCACACCTGCGCTCTTTGCTCCTTGATCTCTTATTCACAAACAAAAAAGCATCCTGCCTGACTGTGAGGTAACAGGTGAGAAGGGGGTGACGAGACTCGTTGTGTCTGGCACAACACTGGGGACTCCATCATCCTAGATATAGTGGATGCAAACTCACAAGGCCAGGGCTCCGTGACACTGTGTGCTTGGTGGTTGGGGCCAGGCAGATGTGGATTCAACCTCCAGTTCCACCCACCCCTCCAGCAAGATATTCAACACTTTGATCCTCATTCATCTCTCCCTTTTTTTCCCTTCTGTTGCTGGGGTCAAACCCAGGGCTTTGAGCATTCAAGGCAAGGACTCTCCCAGCTGAGCCACATCCCCAGCCCCTCTTCATCTCTAAAGTTAGGGCAATCCCAATTCTTATCTCTCCAGATTTCATAATGAAAAACTAATCATGCATGTGTGGGACCTAGCAGGTCTTTGGTATGTGGGAACTATATTAATAGCAATAGAAATGATTATTTTGGGACCATCTAAGGCTGTTCCCAGCTGAAGGATCCTGAATCCATGTCAGGAAAGTCCTACTGGCTAAGGATTGGGAGCGATATACCTTGAAATTATAGATTATATCATTATTCTTGCAGAAGTTACTTTAATATTTCAGCCTGCATGGCCCACTCTATCTAGTGAAGCTTCAGTTAAATCTGTATTATTTGGTATTTCTAGCTTCTTCCCAACAGAGCCCAGGGTACCTTTCAACTGTCCATGGAACACTTCTCAATATTGTTATTGCAGTATAGCATTTTAGTTATGAGTTTCCTTTAAATGTGCCCATATTCTTTCTCAGTCAACTTCTGTACTTCCTCTAATTTCCTACATACCCTTCCTTCCCTCTTTTTGCTGTAATCATTTATAGAGGAACAGTAGAGAAGCCCACTGCAGTAGTGGTGGTTGTTTTTTATGTCTGAAAATTCCCTTATGTGGCTCTTTCTTTTCTGTGATAGATATATGAGGTGAGATTGAAGACTACAGTGTGTGTTTTAAACAGAAAAAAATAACAGCAAAAAACACATTGTCATTAATCTTCCTCAAAATACTTCTGTCTCACTGTGAACACATGCCGTCACCCTTGCCATTCTCTGTCTTTACTTGCACTGCTTTGGATGCCCTGATGTCCTGAGTCAATTAAAAATGTTTACCTCTCATGGCCACTTTGACTGGAGAAGACTGAGAAGTCACAGGGCGCAGGCCCCTTTAAGTCAGCGAAGCCCAGTGACTCAGGTGGAGGAGAACACACTGATGTTTATGAGCCCACCTTCCCCTAGGACAGCACTCAGCAGCCGCGTCCATTATATTTTTGGTCATATTTCAAAAAGACACGCACAAGAGAATGTCCAGAACTGCTTTGAAATGGTAAAAAGGATGAGATAAGCATATCCAGAGGCAGAGCGAGTATTTTGCAGGGGAATTCAAAGGCAATGTGTCTTTTACCGCCATTCATTTTTGGTATCGGGAATCAAACTCAGGACCTGGAGCTTGCCCGGCAGGTGCTGTGCTGTGGGCCTATACTCCTGGCGCTGCAATATATTTTTAAAATTTAAACATTCATCTTATTTTTTGATCAGCCCTTGCAGGTACATATTTTATTTCAAGGTCTCTGTTTTTCATTTCCAAGATTTCTTTTCAGTTCTTTTATAGGAGTAGGTTTTATTTTTTCCTGAAATTGTTCTAAGCCCTTGAATATTTACAGTGGAGCGTTTCTACCCTCAGCAGCCACTGCCCAGGCTGCCCAGCACCTTGAGCCCACTGAGCACCTCTCTCCGCTGCAGGCGTGTTCATCTTCTGCTGGTTCACCATCCTCTACTTCCCGAATCTGAGCTCCATGTCCTCCACCTCTGGCACCACCGCCCGCCTGGACCAAGCTCATTCCTCGTCGCAACAGTAGGAGGTGCAGCCCTGCTCCCTCATCAGCTCTGGCTCGTGGCACAGCCTCCGTGGCTCCCTGCTTTGTTCTAGGCCACAGCTGCCTTCTCTCAACATTGTGGCTGCAGAGGGAGATGATGGACCAGGTTGGACCATGTGGCCTTATATGTCCCATCCAGATATGTATGTGGGCCTGACAGTCCACACATTTGGGCTGGAAAGAGGCTGAGGTTCCTGAGGCCCCAAGACCCCCCACAGACAAAGAGCATCCGCCTCACGTCCTCGCCGGCCTGCGCAGCACAGCACAGCACTCTGGGTCCCTACCCTGCCCACCTTCTGGTCTCAGCAGGGGCCTGAGCCCAAAGAGCGAGTCTGGTTTGTGCAGCCCCTGGAAGGAGCACTCAGCCTCTCCCCCTTTTCTCCCTGTCACAGCTCTGTTCTGCGGCTGCCTGTCCCTGGAGGGTGCTCAGGAGGTCACTGTCCCCTGGGACAAGCGGGAGTTGTAAACTAGAAGTTAGTTTTGGGGGTGGGCTGATCCTAATCTCTGCCCCACCCTACTAGTGCCCATTCTCATGGTAGAAACCCTAACATTTAGGCCCTGCAGCCTTCTGAGGTGTGTGTGTGTCACCAACTGCCAGGTGGGTGGCTGGACCTCTGATCTGCTGTCATCACAGGTCCAGGGATCGCACACCCACCCACTCAGGGTGTGGGGTTGAAGGGTAACAGGGGAGAGGGCTTACTAGGCAGAGAGTGGGTGTCCCCTCCACAAGTAGGGACCTGGGCAGTCTCACTCACCACACCAGCCCAGCTCAAGCCTGGGGCTGGCCCCTGCCAAGCCAAATTGGCACAAATATTTCAATAAACACTCATACTTGCTGGCTGAGGAGAAGGATGTATTGGCAGGGTCAGGCCACACCCAGCTCGGGGACTTCACTTCCAGTAGCTGAGCCTCCTTTCTGAACTGCAGACGGGTTTCCAGTGGGAAGCAAAAGGCAGCAGAAGTGGTAGAGGTAGAGGAGAGACACAGAGAAGCGGGCAGAGAGCCTTGACGGACACGGACAGGGAGCAGCAGAGAGCGAGAGCCTTGGCCAAGAGAGCATCCGGCCCCCGCCCGCACACTGTCCCCCCACTCTGGTCTTAGCCTGCCGCCCCGCTCCTTGCCCGACCACCACCCTCTCCAGTGTCACCATGGCTCGACAGGAGGGGACCCATTCTCAGGTGCACCCCGCAGCCCCCACACCGCGGCTGCTCTCCGGGACTGGGGGTGCAGAAGTCCACTGGAGGGGCCCTGCCCTTCTCCCTCCTCCCACCCAACCGCAGGCTGCTGGAGCCATGAGAGACAGGAAGGTGACATGCTTTGTGCAAGCCTCCGTGTTCCTGGAAGGGAAATCCTGGGGTGTGGACACTGTGTCCGTTGGGCCACAGTATGTTTCTGTGACAAATACAGGGCCTTTGGGGACTTATCTTCGCAGACATCTGTTTCTCATGCTGAGGGCTTGGCTCCCTAACCCCAAAGTCTCTGAGTCAGTGGTCTGATTAACCAGAGTGACACCTGTTCCTGCTAGTGTCTGACAGGCCTGGCGCTGCTACTCAGGAGCTGTGTGACCTTGAGGCTGTCCCTTCCTCTCCAAGGCTCATGTTCTCCCTCCATTAAAATGGGGTTAATTAAGTCCTTGCTTAATCCTAAGAGCATTATGTGATGTGATAAAAACAAAGCACCCAGCACTCACTGAGCAGGAATTGCTCAGCTCCCCGCTCCCCTGTCCCTTGACTCAGAGAAGGCACCATGGAAATGGAAGCCCAGTACCCTGCCCCCCAGCCAAAGCCCCTCTTAAGGCTGGGCTCAAGCTGGGCCAGGTTCTCGGCATGGCTGGCTCTTTCCCTAGCCTAGCACCGGCCTTTACCTTGAACCTCACAGGAGGCCCAGGCCGCAGCCCTGCCAGACACGCTGGTAGGTGTAGGACTGACCAGAGCACACACTCGCTTCAGCTGCGTTTCCCAGTATAGACCAGGAGGCAGCCAACGTTTTCCTGGCAGGCTGTCCACCCCAGGGCGAGGCAGGGGCTGAGTATCCTAGGTCACTGCAAAAGTTCTCAGCTGAGAGGAATTAAGACCTCAAGGCCAGGGCTGATGGACACCATTGCCAGGCAACACTCTTGACTAAGGAGGGGGACATCATCATGGTTGGGAACAGCCCTGTGTCCACCTGCCTGCTCCACAGTTCGCTCCACAATTGCCCAGGGCCCGGCCTCACCTCCTGTCCTGCGCAGCCGGGTGCGCAGACAGAAAGTGTGTGTGAGACGCTGGCTCCAGACTGCCCAGTGCCTGTCCCACTGGCCCACCGTGATGTGACTGAGCCAGAGCCTCGCCTGGCCCGCACCTGGGAGTGACCGGCAGAGAGAAGCACAGCAGCCCCTCTCCACCAGGCCTCTGTCTCCTCTCTTTCTGTCATGTCTTCCTCCTCAGTGTTTTTATTACAACGTAACAAACACGCAGGACAGAAGAAGACTTATTTGCTCTACATTGTCAGGTGGCTTAATATTAAAAGATGTAAAATCCTTCACAAATTAATCTATTCAATGCACTCCCAATAATGATTCCACTTGCTTTTATTTTTTACACTCATCAAAAATTGACTCTCAAATGTATATGGAGGCATTGAAGCTTCAAATTACTGTCAATCTTAGTGAAAGTGGGCACTGGAGGAAAAAAAGCATCATGGGTCTAATCCCCACCCCATCTCTGACCTCCAGATAGAGAAAGATATTTACAGGGTCAGAGTGCGAAACCGGAGACTGCAGAGATAGGAAGGAAGAACATGGAACAGAAAGCCCACACACAAACGGTGACAAAGATAGCACTGCCAAGAAAGATAGGTTTCTGCTGATGGCATGGGAAAATGGCTCAAATGAAATTACCTCAACTATAAACCACCTCAAGAGCCCAGGCAAGAGCAAAATAGAGTGAACTAATTAGGAAGTCATGAATTTTGAGTATTCGTTGCTTTGTTTTTACTATAGTTACTTCTTTGTAGGGTTTTTATCATTGAATTTTTAATAGTGCTGTTTGATAACTGACTCAGAAAAATTCCTTAAAGTTTATCTAGCAATCACCTCTTGCACACCGGTGCTCCTCTGTACCAGCCTATCAAGGTGGGGGACCTGGCTGATCACAGAGCACTACATTTCCCAGAAGCCCCCTCTCCCAGGACCAGCCCCCAGCTGTAACCACGGAGATAGCTAACAGATAGTGAGGCTGTCCACAGAAGGTAAAGAGGGTGCAGGGTGCTGGGGGTGGCTGGACTGTGCCTGGCGGGGGAGAAAAAACGAGGTAGGGTAAGGGGCTTCTTTCACATAGAGGCTTCAGGCTTGATCTTCCTGGGAAAGTTTTGTTTTATTTTGGTGTGTGTGTGTGTGTGTGTGTGTGTGTGTGTGTGTAGTGTCAAGGAGGCGGAAATTGCTGCTGGGGAGTGGTGTGCAGGGCCTTTGTTAGGCAGGGTCCAGAGAATTTTGAGGGGCCCCCCTCCCCGCAACTTAGCTGTAGCTGAGGAGGAAATAAAGCATCATGGGTCTGGTCCCAACTCCATCTCTGACAAAGGTGTCCTGTGACCCTGGGCTGAGTGTTTGCCCCAGCTCCTTACTGACACTTTGACCTTCTTTCCATCCTATTTCCTTGCTGACTCACCATTCCCCCACCTCCACCATCCTTCTAGACCTTCCCCATCTCCCCAGGCCCTGCAACATGGGTTTCAGAGAAGGACATATGTGGTTCATATCCCCAATCTGCCACTTAGTGCTGTAACCTTATGTAGTTCACTTAACCTCTCTAAGCCGCAGTCTTCACATCTGCAAAGTGGATCCTGTAAGACTCTCTGCCTCATAGAGTCAATCAAGGTTAAACAAAGCCCTTAGCATGGGGCCTGGCAGGCAGCAGCTGTGCAGTACTCCGCATACCTTGGAAGGCACCCACCATACCAGCTGCCCTCCCTGGGCTCTGCTTCTCCGCCTGCGATGCAAGATAGCTGGATCTGATGACCGGCCGTGCTGCTTGGCTGGAGGTTTGTCCTGAGGGAAATAGGGTCCTGACCGGGCCCTGCTGGACAGGAGACCTCACCTGCCCGGGCCTTGCACAGACAGACATTGAGCAAGGGATATGTCTAGCCCTTCCTGAGTCCCAGCACGCACATTGTCAGAACTGGACAAAAAGCCATCCCTCTTTCCGTTTGTGAACTTCTGGCCGGACTAGTTAGGTCTCACTCTCACCAATTGAAGTTGTGTGCAACTTTACTTTCCTTTTTTTATGTTTTAATAGTGCAAGAGATGGAACCCAGAACCTGCCACATACAAGACAAGCCCTCTACAACTTAGCCACACCCCTTGCAAGTCCCCCTTTTTTACTGCAGAAAGAGAGACTGAGGCCCAGCAGGGGGCAGGGCCTAGCAGGAGCTGTTGGTAGAGCCAGATTTTCCCTTGGCCAAGCTCATTCCTGACCGGCAGCTGTGACTCAGATCCTCAAGAGACAGAGGTGGCCTTGGCAGGGGTGCAGAGTGGGGAGCTAGGTCCCTCCTCACCCTACCCCCTTTGTGTGGTACTATGGATTGAACCAGAGCCATATTCACACTAGGCAAATGCTCAACATTCAGCTACGTCCCAGCCAACGCTCCTCCTAGTCCTGGCTCCTCTCCAGGGGACAAATCTGGGGAGACCCTGCTCTTTCATCTCCATGCCCCCCCATCTCCCCCACCACTACTGGCGGGTTGGGGTGCTGAACTTTTGCTTATTTGCTAACAAGAAAGCAGATGTAAGGGCTGCTGGCGGAGAGGCCTGAGCTGGAGGCAGGGAACTTCTGGGTCACCTAGGATGGCACTGGGCAGCCTAAAACAGGGACCCAAGGACAGGCTGAGTTTCCACATGCACTGAAAGTCTGGAGGGGCACTTAGGCCTCCATGGTGCCACTGGAGACCTCAGCTCCCCCATCTCTCCGCGCCGTTACTGCCTCCTTAGCGGGCAGGCTTGGTGCTCATGAGCACGCCTCACAGTTGCACCTGGCTCTCTCCTGCCTCGTGTGCACACTGCAGGCAGGAAAAGGAGAGGGGCCTCAGGTCCTTAACCCACCACCCAGCAGCCTCTGCTCAAATCTCGTTGGCCAGAACTGGGTTGCATGGCAGGATAGGACAGTCCACGCAGTGCGGCATTTCAAACTGGACATCTTACTGCCCCTTACAAAATGGGTTCTCCTGTAGAGAAGTGGGCCTGGGATCTTGGCAAGGTGACCAGGAGTCCAAGTTAGTGAGGCTTTGCGCTGCAGCCATAGGCCAGGCCTTCCGGTTATCTGAGCCCCTATAGCTTCTCTGTGTGGATCGGAGGATGATAACGCACCCCACACCCTTTGTCTGCGTACCTTGGCGGCAGACCAGTCCTTACTCTCTCTGTGCCCCAGTTTGTAGTTGGGCAAGATAAGATCTCATCCACCTCCCACCTCTTCTCTTTTTTGTCATATTATCACCTTACTATATTGAATAATTTTCTTTAAGCCAAGCCACTAATTGGCCTTAATAAATGTAGTTTAAAAAATACATATCTTAATAGGAAACATACTATGTAGCAATTCCTTCGGCATCAATAGCATCATTTGCCAGAAAGAGAAGGTAACTGTCAAAAAAACAAGATAGCAATAGCAAAGCTATTAGGGACTTTACGTTAGCTAACCCGGCCCAGGCATGGATGGCCCCCAACCCACGGTCTGTCTGTTGATTTGCAAGTGGTGGAAGTGTTACGGAGGTGCTAATACCAACCAGAGACTTTCTCCCTGATTGAATGGAAATTTACCAGAATTGCTTCCTCCCCAAGTGATGGAAACCATGGCCAGGTGCACACAGGCGGTCTGGGTGGCTTCTGCCCGGTCTGACGGGCCACTCTGAGAACATCTGTCCTCCACTCCAGAGACTCATCTCCAGATAGCCAGAGCCTGCCAGAATGGAGGTCCTGAAGGAAAAAGTGGAGGAGGAGGAGGCCGCCGAGCGGGAGGAGGCTGCTGAGCGGGCTGAAAGGATGGAGAAAATGAGGCCAGCAGAGGTGCAGAAGGAGGGAACCGTTCTGACCCAGGAGATGCTCAGAGACCTGGAGAAGAAGCTCTCAGAGATCAAAATCCCCACTCCAGCAGAGCCCCTGTGAGTGTGTTGAGAGAGGGGCAGACCAGGGCCGGTCACAGGAAGAGCCAGGCCGGGAGGAGGACAGAGGGCAGAGGGGAGTGAGCTAAAACTGGGGGCTCTGCTGTCACACTGGCTGGTCTGAGTGCTCGCCCTGCTCCTCTCTGGCAGTGTAACCTTAAACAGATCACTCAGCCTATCTCTGCTTCTCTTTATCAGTTTAAAGTGCTGGAGCTAGGCAGGGGTATACATCTGTCATCCCTGCGGCCCACTCAGGGGTTGGAGTAGGAGGATCACAAGGCTGGGGCCAGTCCGGGCAACTTAATGAGACCTGGTCTCAAAATGAATAATAAAAAGGGCAGGGGGTGTAACTCAGTGCTCCCTGGGTTTAATCCCCAGTGCTAGAAACAAAGGAAGAAAGTGCAGGTGCCAGTAAGGATGCCTGGCTCCCAGGTAGCTGTGAGGATTAAATGATGAGGTGGACAGAGGGTCCCCAAGCGCACCTGGCATCGCCTCACCTGGACTGATGTCACCTGTGTTGCGATGCAGGATAGTAACTGAGGACACCGTTGACGTCTCCAACCTGCCCCTTTCCTACAAAACCAACATGCCCAAGGAGGAGCACCTGCTGCAGGTGGCCGACAACTTCTCCCGCCAGTACAGCCACCTGTGTCCGGACCGCGTGCCCCTCTTCTTGCATCCCCTGAATGAGTGTGAAGTGCCTGTAAGGCTGGGACCAGAGGGCAGGGCCCACAGCAGGGAGTGCAGGGCAGAGGGAGGTGATACTGGTTCTCCAAGGTCTCCGCTGAATAGCAGACTCCTGCCAGTCTGAGCTTCTAGACCTACAACATAACTGCCAATGCCAGCCAGCCACAGGCTCAGGGTCACTCAGCCCTGGAAGCCCAGGCAGTGCTGATTGCTGCAGGGGACACTGAGGCCTGTGATTAGTGGATCAAGGAAAGAAAGGAACAGTGTTTGAATGTGGATCTAATTTTTAATGTGGCAGTTGACCTAAGTGTTAGAAATGTACACTCAGGCCAAATCGAACAGGGCTGAGGAGCACTGTTGGCCTGCGGGCTGCTGTTTTGCAGTCTTTGGATTAATCCCATGCTGCTCCATCTACAGTGGGGGAGCCTGAGGCCCAGAGAAAACCAGGGAGCTGCCTAGGGTTACAGGCTTGGAAGGAAGAAGCCCATGCTTTGCTTTGGTCCTGATGCAAGTCCTTATCTACTTTATTCTGTCTGTAGGCCTTTCCCTGGTATGCTCCACTTCTAAGACTGGAGCATGCCCAGGAGCTTCCCCTACCCAGAACCTCTGCAGGCCTCGGGAGGGCCACACCCCTGGCAGGAGACCTGAACTCCTTCAGCCCTGACTTGCTGAGTCACTTTGACCGGCTCACTTGGCCTCTCTGGGCCTCAGGCTCCCCCACTGGTACCCTGGGGGATGAAGGAAGGGAGTCTCTCAGGCTCTCCCCGCCTAGATCTTGAGTAAGCTTGTTCCGGCCCGGCTACTGCCACTGCTTCACTGATAGCTGCCATATGCCAGAGCTGGGCGTCATCTTTCCAGCCAGGGGCTGCTCTGCCATCCCAGGTCCCTCAGCCCTGGCCTGCTGCGTGGGCCGCGGCCCCCAGGGTCTCCCCATGCCTTGGAGGAAGGAGGCCTCTCCAGGCACCGGATTGCAGAAATCCCTACTGTACATGGCCCCTGACATGATCTCTCCCCTTGCAGAAGTTTGTGAGCACCACCATCCGGCCCACGCTGATGCCCTACCCCGACCTCTATAACTGGGACGGCTGTGCCAACTTTGTCTCCGACTTCCTCACCAGGGTGCCGCTGCCTGACCCCCTCAAGCCGGTGGGTACCACTCACGGGCTGCATCTGTAGCTCGGTAGACCTGAGCTGAGAAGCCAGGAAGGGTCTGAGAGGAGGCTCAGCCAGGGTCAGGCCACAGGGACCCCCTATGGGAAAATGGGCCCAGGGAGAGCTAGCCACTTGCCCAAGGACACACAGCAAGCCCGGTCCCCTTGCAGTTGCCTCTTTGTCTCCTCTGCCTCTTTCTGCCTCAGTCCCCTTCATGACTTCAGGAGGTACAGAAAGGTGTTGATGGGGGATACCAGCGGCCCGCAGCCATCAGCCCTGCCCCCAGAAAGCTGGGAGGCACCGAGGGGCAGTGGCCTAGCCGTGCTGACCGCCTGCCCCTAACAGCCCTTGCACCTGTATTCCTCGACCACGGTGCTCAAGCAGCAGAAGGGGAACTGCTTCGACTTCAGCACGCTGCTCTGTTCCATGCTGCTCGGCGCTGGCTACGACGCCTACTGCGTCAACGGCTATGGCTCGCAGGCCCTGTGCAACATGGATCTGACGCAGGAGGTGTGCCCGCTCACTGTGAAGCCCAAGGAGGTACGGCCGGCGTCCCCCAGGGTGCGCACACCTGTGCTGGGCCATCCTTAAAGGATCGTGTCCCTGCCCCAGCCACAGGGACGTAGCTCTGTCACTCAGCTGCCCCTCAGCTGCCCTCGAGCCTATGTTCCAAACCGCTGGTAACTTCTCAGCCCTAGGTGTCACACACAGCCCACTTCTCCACAATGGGTGGTGCTCCCCTGTCATGTGACTCAGTTCAAGCTTCCGTGCCCCACTGGGTAAACCTGGTGAGTGCCACACGTCCCCCCAAGGAGAGCTATTCCACATTTATCACATGCATTTGACAGAAATCCTTCTGCCACTCGCATCTAGGGAATAATGAACAAGTGAACAGAGATTTGCTTCTCAGTCCCCTCCTCCTAACCAGGGAAAAAGGCCCTTTTTTAGTAGAAAAAAAAGTGCCCCTCCAGCATGTGGTGGTTGTTTTTCTATGTGGCCAGAGCTGCTGTAAACACACGACATGCTCTTAAGTGAATTTTAGTAATCAGAATCTTCAAGCCATCACTTTACGTTTGAGAAGCAGTCCTGCTACAGTGCTTTCCGCAAACTGGCTGCACTCCAGGACTCTGTGATCAGAGTCAAGCTGCCCAGGGGACCCATGGTGAGGATCCAGGGACCTGAGGCCTCCAGCAGGATGCACAGCACCTGCGTTGCTGAATGAGCACCTGTACCCCAGGCGCAAGGGGAGGGAGGGAAACAAACAGGGTCCAGGACAGCCTTGCTCACTCAGAAGCAGTCTTGCTGCTCCTCAAGGGATGGTGGAGCAAAGCTCCAATGTAGCTGTGGCTCTGAGCTCATGCATGGACTCTTAGCCAAATGTTAATAATCAAAATTACGTCAGCAAGTAACAGATGCAAAAAACTTCAGGCTTGCAGACCACGTTTGTGTCCACACATTCGGTTGCTCCTATGATAACGCTGCATGGTAGAGATTATGGCTCTTATTTTACAGGTGGGTCTATTGAGATGAAATAGGAAGGCGAAATCACATGGCCTAAGTCACACAGCAGGTGCAGGGAGACCCAGGGACTGCAGTGGGCTGTATTCACCTCTAAACCCTGGAGATTCCCTGTTCTCAAACTGTCACAGGCCTACTTCTGCAGTTTCTGCCATGCTCATCCCAAGAAACACCTCTGGCTGCCTCACACATTTATACATGCACATGCACACACTGATACTCGTCAGCACACATGTATATACACACACCCATAGGGGCTTGTATGCACATGCGCACATACACAAATGTGCATCCACACCCACACGTGCACATACACAGGCTTTTCTTTTCCTTCTTGACCCTGCAGACTCATATGTTGAGTCAATATGTGAAACCCTCCAATGACAAGATTTGAAATATCTGACCCTCCACAGTTTGCCCCACTTTCTGGGTCAGATCTAGGTCACACTCAGCTGGTAGAGAATGAAGAGGAGAAACGCCCTCTTCCTTAGCCCCTCCTTGTCCTGATGAACACTTCTCATGGGCATTTTCCTGTCCTCCACTGCACGAGCCTGGGGAGAAGTTTCCAGTGTTCTCACCCGCTTTGCAAAGCAGCCTGAGACCCAGAAGGCCCCAAAGCTACAGCTCCCACTCCCTCCGCTGTTGGGATCACCAGTCCCACGGGCTCCAGGAGCAAACCACCGGTCCCTGGCCTCAGGGCCAAGAGGTCTCAGCCTCCGGAGCCATGTGGAGGGTACAGCTCAGGGCCAGTCACCCTTCCTTTTTTGCTGGGACAGACAGTCAAGAAGAAAGAGAAGGCGCAGCCCAAGAAGTACACCATCAAACCACCCCGGGACCTGATCAGCAGGTTTGAACAGGAGCAAGAGATCAAGAAGCAGGAGGAAGCCAAAGCCCAGGAGGAGAGGAAGCGGTGGGAGGAGGAGGAACGCCTCCTGGTGGGTCCCCGGTGGCCCCCACCCTGCTGGGCAGTGGGGGACACTGTTAGGGACACTCTAAGGACCATGACAGGCACAGTTCTCCCAGGAGGATGAGGAGAGGAAGCCAACTGGTTCTTTTGTTTAGATTCACCAGTGAACTCTTTATTGAAGGAAAGAATTATCCTACTTTCACCCAGAATCTTAATACCCAGAGCCAACTCCCAATACCTAGAGCTGCTCAGAGTCCAGTTTGTGTCTGCAGATCTAGTTGAAGGCCCCATCCCTTTCATTCTAAACTAGGCTTTAGCGAGGCGTGGTGGCGCGTGCCTGTAATCCCAGCACTTAGGAAGCTAAGGCAGGAGGGTTGTTACAAATTTGAGACCAGCCTGGGCTACAAAGTGAGCTCAAGGCCAGCCTGAACTGCATAGCGAGACCCTGTCTCAAAAAGACAAAAATAAATAAACAAATAAACAAACAAACCAACAGTGGACTCAGAGGTGGGTGATGGAGGCAGCCAGGCAATGGTCCCTTCTGGAAAGATCTAAGCTCTCCTGTGGTTCCCCAGCCCCGGGAGAGGTCTGGACACTCAGCCCCCCACACACACCCTGCTGGCTGGTAGTCACCCACCTTCCCTGTGCAGGAGGCAGAGAAGGAGAAGCCTGACCCCCTGCACGGCCTTCGGGTGCACTGCTGGGTCCTGGTGCTGTCGGGAAAGCGAGAGGTGCCTGAGGCCTTCTTCATTGACCCGTTCACGGGGCGCAGCTACAGCACCCAGGATGACCACTTCCTGGGCATTGAGAGCCTCTGGAACCACAGGAACTACTGGATCAACATGCAGGACTGTTGGAACTGCTGCAAGGTGCCCTTCAGGGGCTGGGGGAGGTGTGAGGGGAGGACAGAGGGAGGTGTGGGGTGGCCCGGGAGAGCTGCTGCCTGGCCGTGAGGACACTGCGCTTTCCTGTGGCTGAATCCTCACAGCCTGTGCCCTTGCCCATCACTAAGCATCCTGAGAAGATTCACATCTCCATTTGGACTCGTGCATCCTTTTAAAATGTGCATTGTATGAGTTTTTAACAAAACTCTGTATTGACATATAAGTTACATGCTAAAATGCATACACATCCTAAGGACATAGTCCAGTGATTTCCCATGGATTGAACATACACTTGTTCCCTGCACCTGGATCAAGAAAGAGAACCGGGCATGGTGGCACATTCCTGTAATCCCACCACTGAGGGAGGCTGAGGCAGGAGTGTCTCAAGTTAGGTGTGCATGTACTTTTAACTTATATTACTGATCTTGTGTCACAGCAGACAGTCCCTGCAGGTGGGGAGCACCTCTGTGCCTGGCTACCTTGAAGAGGACACACTATCCCCATCATGTTCTGGGAGACCACAGACTAACTCCGAGGCCTGCAAGACGCTTTAGCATTCAGCTGTGCTGTCCTGTTGGAGTCCTGGGAGGGATCCTAAGTGCTATTCTGCCCTAGCTGTGCCCTTGTGTCTCAAGTTAGGTGTGCATATACTTTTAACTTATAGGACTGATCTTCACACACACACACACACACACACACACACACACACACACACAGGGAGTGCAGAGAAGTGCACAATCCTGAGTGTATATCTTTACATTTTCACACCTTGAGCCCTCTACAGAGCCAGAACCAACACTTCAGAAGTGCCCCTGACCCTCTTCTAGTCACTAAAACCTCGTGATTGAGCACTGTCCTGAACCTGAGCACATCTGTGAGTTTCATCTGGTCTCAGACAATTCTGTCAGTTGAATCATACAGTGTAGATCTTCATGCCCGCCCCTTTCCACCCGTCACTGGGTTTGTGGGCCTCATCCACGTTCTGTGTGTAGCTGTGTTTTGTTCATTATGAATTTATTTTTCTCTTCTATAGTTGCACTTTAGATGTTTCAGTTTCTTCTTTTTTGTAACTTGAGATAGGGTCTCACTGTGTAGTTCAGGCTGGCCTTGAACTCACTACGTAGCCCAGGTGGGGCTCGAATTTGCAGTAATCCTTCTGCTTCAGCCTCCGGAGTGCTGGGATTACAGGTGTATACCACTGTGCCCAGCCGGGACTATTTTGGATAGTGCTGCTGTGAACCTTTTTCTGCATATATAACAGGACACATGTGCTGGTTTCTGTTGAGTAGACTCTTGGGCACACGTTTCATTTTAGAAGATTCTGCCCATTGTTACAATCATTGTGTCAGTTACACCCCAGCAGCAGGCGTGAGAGCTCCACGCCTCCACTCTTTGTATCCCAGCTGTCCCAGTGAGCACGTAAAGGCAGCACCGTGCCAGGCAGGGTGCCAGGCGGGGTGCCAGGCGGGGTGCAAGGCAGGTAAGGCTCCACCTACAGTGTGCCTCTGTGTTACGCAGAACACCAACGAGCCGGCTGGACTTGCCGGCCTTGAGCTCGGGCCTCCAGGCTCTGAGTCCTGTGCTTTTATTGTTTCCAAGGTCTTCTATTCCTCATCAGGCCAGTTCCCAAAGGTAGATCCTCAATCCCTTTGCTCCCTATTGTAGTGTGACTTCCTAGGGACCACTGGGAGACAGGCAGAGTTGACTTGCAATGGAGGGCAAATCGCTGTACGTCTGGAAGAAGTCAGAAGTTCCAAGGCAGAGCTAGGTGCAGTGCTGCACGAGTGTAATCCCAGCGTTCTGGGAGGCTGAAGCAGGAAGATCACAAACTCTCACTGGGCAACTTAGGGAGACCCTGTCTGAAATAAAAAGCAAAAAAGGCTGGGGACGTACTTCACGCAATGTGAAGGTCTTGCATTCAATCCCCAGTACTGCCAAAAATAAAAAGTTCCAAGACAGAGAAACTTCCCCGTCAGCAGATGACAGTTTGCCCCTGTCTCCCTTAAGGACAGGATTTCAGGATCTCAGTTCTCACTGCTTCACAGGGGTATGGGAGGTAACACTCAGGTGCTTAGAACAGGCCCTGGTTATGCAATAAGTGTTAGCGCTTATTACTCTCACTTTACAGATAAGGAAACTGAGGCTCTGAGAAGTGACACAACTTCTCCCATGCCACACCGATGGGGCAGAGTGAGCTGAGCCTGCCCTCACCAGAGCCAAGTTGAAACTTCTGTGGTCAAAGTCCCCTGAGGGTAATGTCCCTGTGGACGCTGCTCTAGTCCTCCAGCCCCTCTCTGGCCTGCAAGTCCTTATTCCATCCTACAGCACCCATACCCCCGACCTAGCACCCTGCACCTGTGCCAGGCGATGGACAATGATGACAGAGATAAAAGAATGAGGAGAGGAAGCCCAGAGGGCAGAACTGCATAACTAAGTGAGGTGCTGAAGCGACTCTCACGGTCACTGCCACACGAGCACTGGAGGAGAAGTGCTTGTTCCTCCTGAGAACCTTGAAATGGCCTCAGGGGCAGAGGAGGAGGGGTGCCTGGGGCACACTGGAGGCAAAAGTTGTCCATTCAGCAGTGCTTTTCTCCCGGAATAGGGCTTGATGTCAAGGAGCAGCGCATACATACTACTTAGGACTGATACGTAGGCCAGAGGTTAGGCCAGGGCACAAAGAGACAAACATCTGTGCAGTTGGTTCCTCTCGGCGAAGCTTTGATTGCCCCCAGCCACTTGTGTCAGTGGGGCCTCTGGCCTTCCCTGTCCTCAGCCACAGCTCACTTCTCCAGCCACTGCCCTAGCTAGGGCAGAATAGCACTTAGGATTCCTCCCAGGACTCCAACAGGACACCACAGCTGAACGCTAAAGCCTCTTGCAGGCTGCAGTTAGTCTTTGGTCTCCCAGAACATGATGGGGATGGCATGTCCCCTTCGAGGTAGCTGGCAAGGAGGAGGTGAAAGAGCAACCCCCGCCCACCTATGTGTGCTTGTGCCCCTGCCCAGCTCTCTTCTCCCTGGCATGGGTGAAAAGCTCTAGGCAGCTCTTTCTCCCCCAGCCATCCTGGAGGGTTGCCAGATCCCCCTCCAGTAAAATCACAATGGTCTGACAGCAGGCTGCTCCCCAGAGGTGCACAGTGACCTCACATCTGATCTGTCTCTGCTGGCCAAGAGGTTTCCACTTCTCTCCCAGCAACTATTGCAGGGTTTCTTTGTAGGGAGACTGGGTGGTGGGAAGGAAGTGTTGGCCCCTGCCATGTGGGCCCTCAGTCTCCCCAGAGATGAGAGTGTGGCGTGGAGCAGGTGTTCTGCGCAGGCCTCTGCTTGCCTCTGGGAGCTGTTTTCTGCTCCTGCCAAGCAAATGAGCCATGGGGGGACACTCAGATGAACTCTCCCTCCACTAGGACTTGGTCTTTGACCTGGGAGACCCTTTGCGGTGGGAGTACATGCTCTTGGGGACAGATAAGCCTCAGCTGTCCTTGACTGAGGAAGAGGATGAAGGGCTGAACGATGATGACGACATAGAAGATCTGGTGAGTCTGGGAGGCGTGCAGGGCCAGGGGAAGGCTTTACACATTGTCTTGCTTCAGACAACCTACTAAGCTCCCCCAAACCACATATGTGTATGGAAGGGGAATCAGGTGGACCCATTACAGCTCCTTCAAAGCCGAAGAGCTGGGAAGTGCCCTCGCTTTACGAGCAGCCTGAGGTCCAGACACACCCACTGAGCCTGCCCAGGATTCCCTGGGTCAGGGAAAAGCTGGGCCTTGAATTGGGGCCTCCTGGTCATTCCCCCAACAGTCCACCCTGCTCAGGGGCTGTCTTACTCCTGCAGAAAGCTTAGCCTCAGAGTGGGGCGTAAGAGCCTCTTTGCTGGCCCCAGGGCCAGCCATTCTTCAGCTCCATCGGAGGGGCACTGTGATTCCTCACACCCTGCAGGCCTTTCTCGTCTGTGCTCTCAGTGCTGACTCAGATCCTAGATCACCAGCCTCACCTCACCAGGCAGGTCTGTGTGGGAGGCTCAGGGGCCCCGGCTTTCCATCTGGCTGTGTGGCCTTGGGCAAATGTCCTGCTTTGGGGTTCTCAGTTTCCTCATCTGTATGTAACATGGGAGATCCATCTTCAAAGTCACAATAATGGGCACAGTAGGCTGCTGGGGCTGCTGCAGCAAAGTACCACAGCTATGGGGCTTGAAAGACAGAAATGTGTGGCCCGCCATTCTGGAGGCTGAGGGCCAAGATGCAGGGGCAGCAGGGCAGTCTCTTCGGAGGCCTCCCTCCCGCTTTTGCAGGTGGCGCTTTCTCCACGTCTTCACACGGTGTCCTGCCTGCATGAGTCTGTGTCCTGACTTCCTCTTGTAAGGACACCAGTCCCATTGGATTAGGGCCACCCTGATCGAGGCCATTATCCAGAATGTTACCCACTGTCCTCTTTTACAGAGGGCAAGGTTACACACAGAGGGCTAAGGAACTGACCCAAAGGGACGCGGCCAGTAAGTGATAAAGCTAGGATCTAAATCAAAAGGGCCTGGCTCCAAAGTCTGGGTTCTCAACAGCTACTCTCCTGGCTTTGCTTGAGAAAGAAACTAAGCCTGAGGTTATGACGTGCTTGGCGTAGCTCCAGTACTCAAGTGGAAAGGGGTGGAACACTTCTCTAGAGACCAAGGGGCTGCTGCTGAGTGGTAAATCCCGGACACAAGCGCCCCCTGCTGGCCTAAGGTGCAGATAGGCCTCCTAGAGGACCCATACTCCGCTCCGGTTTGGAGTCCAGGTCCATCCACATGGACCAGGAAACCTTGTTCCACCAAGACGGACAGACGCCATCTCTAGGAAGCAGCATTCAGCCACCTCTAAGGTTTCTGCCGGAGCGCACTGCTGACCATTGTGTCCCCTGAAGAAGTCACAAGTAGAAGGGCAAGTGTTAGAGGTCTGAGCAATCTTTGTGGGAGAAAAGGTACCCACTGAGAAAATCTCTGCCAAGGGTTGGTGTGTACCTGGTTTGAGGGCTATTTGTCTAGATCGGGCTTTATTTTATAGGTGGGGAAACAAAGACTCAGAAAGAATAACATCAGCCTGGTGGTGACCCCTGAGCCCTTTAGATACTGAGCCCTTACATCACCAAGCCCTCTCCACAGGCCCAGTTTTCAGTTAAGGGAACTGAATCTGGGGTGGTTAAGGGACTCGCCTTGGGCTGCTTAGCTGGTGTCGGATGAGGGTGAGCCTGGGTCCATCTGACTCCTTAGAGGTGCGGGCCATGCCGACACTGGGGAGGGCTCCCTGCTGGAGCTGACTCCTTTTGACTTCTGTGTCTTTTTTTCTGAACTCCACCTGTCCCAGGGAAGCTGAGGACCCCTTGCGTTGGAGGGGGTGTGGGCCGAGGCCAGCACCACCCACCTGCCGCCACTCTCCACAGGGCAAGGAGACCGAGGATAAGAGCTTTGACATGCCCTCCTCGTGGGTGGAGCAGATCGAGATCTCCCCAGAAGGTCTCTGCCGATGCCGTTCACTGCTCTCTCCAGAGCCAGCCCTGGGCTCCAGGAGGGCGTCCACCAACAGCCAGCCTTGCAGGGGAACATGCAGAGGCTGTCCGGGCCCCTCCTCTCCACACTTCCTGCTTCACTGTCCCTCCCTCAGCCCACGGGCCCCTGTGGCCAGGGCCTGACTCCATCTGGCCCACAGGAAGGGATCGGTTGGCATCAGAGCCGCCAAGGAATGGGACATAGCCCTTCCCCTCCCTTGGATACCCATCTGGAGTGACCATGTGCAGTACCCACAGGAGATGGTACAGGGTATCAGGATCTAGCAAGGGCAGGCAGAGATAGTTGGAGAGTAGGTACCCTGTGCTGTGTTCATATGTGCTAGCTGCCCAGGTGCCCACCCAGGAGCTCCAGACCACAAGGAGGGCACAGGCCACCTCTACAGGGGGTGAGTACTGGAGAGGAGGAAGAGCACACAGTCCAGCCTGAGGTGAGCAACTACGGGGAGGTAGGCAGAACAGGGTCACTAGGCTAAGTTTTGTTTTTGTTTTCTTAGTTTTTTTGAGACAGGGTCTTGCTATGCAGTTCAGACTATCCTTGGCCTCACTATGGAGCCCAGGTTAGCTTCAAACTCGTAGTGATCCTCCTGCCTCAGCCTCCAGAATGCTGGGATTATAGGTGTGCAACACCATGCCCGACTCAGTGGGCTAAATTTTGAAGGATCTGTATTGAGCCCAGCAAGGGCAGGAGGCAATGGTGTTCCTGGCAGAGGGATCGAGAGGCACAGGCAAGCACATGGCAGTGAGAATGGTGTGGCTGGATGCCTATCCCCTAGTCTATGCGAATCCCGTTCTTGGGCAGACCCATGAGCAGCTTGGGCTCTAGTGGTGACCATTCTCTTCCTCCCAGGAGGGGTTCAGGGCCTGAAGTTCTTAGTGCACAGTGCTATGGGGTGGAAGAGTAGCCAGGTGGGATTGGCCCTCCCTGCCCCAGCCTGAAAGGAGAGACCCCAGAACCCCTGTGCCTACCCACAGCGTTCGAGACCCGCTGCCCGAACGGGAAGAAGGTGCTGCAGTATAGGAGGGCTCAGCTGGAGAAATGGGCTCCGTACCTCAACAGCAATGGCCTGGTGTGCCGCCTCACCACCTACGAGGACCTGGAGTGTGAGGGACAGCGCTAGCTGGGAGGCTGGGACAGGGTGGATTAGCTGTGGGGGGCAGGAGAGCTGGGTCTCCGATGTACCCTGTGATTTTGGGCATGTCACTTCTGCCCTCTTACTGTAAGTGTGGGCATTACGGGCTCCGTGCTGGGAACAGTGGGATGCTTCCCTGGCTGCAGTGAATATCCTTGCGTTCCACAGGTACCAAGATTTTGGAGATCAAGGAGTGGTACCAGAACAGGGAGGACATGCTGGAGCTGAAGCACATAAACAACTGTACAGGCCTAAACACCGACTACTTTAAGCCAGGCCACCCCCAGGCTCTGCGCGGTGTGTGGAGTCGGGACCCTGGGGGTGGGGTGACACGTACCTCAGAATAGCCTCCATGACAGGAAGGTGCCGGGGAGGAACCAGCCTCCGGGTATCTGCTCCCTAAGCAAACCAGATGTGCAACAGGGAACTTGGAGGATCCAAGGAAGCGTGGCCAATGCTTCCACAGGAAAGGCAAGGCCAGGGTCATGTTCCTGCCTGCAGTTAAGGCTGGGATTGGCAGGAATCCAGCCCAGGGCACCCAGGGCTGCGTTGAGATCAGGTGAGGATGCTGAGCATAAAGCCAACTCCCTTCCCCTCCAAGGGCAATAGGAAGGGCAGAGTGTGCAGTGTGGCCATGGCCCCATGAGGTTGGAGAGGGAGGGAACGGGATGTCTTAGGAGAGAATCAACATCCTAACTGGCAGTTCACCAAAGAAGAGGATGGAGCCAAGACATGCTGAGGAAAATGATGCACCTCATTTGGCAGTAGAAATTTTAAAAATGAAGCTAAACCCATAAGGGACCATCTGACAGCCTTCATGCTAGCAAAGACAAAACAATGTTCTTGTCAGGTAGGAGGCAGGTATGGGAGTTGCTCATTGCTGTTGCTGCTGGTAGGTCACCAATTAGTTCCATTTGTCTAGAAGAAAATCAGGCGAAATAGATTAATAATAGCCTTGGACTGGGGTGTAGCTCAGTGGCAGAGTGTGTGTTTAGCATGCCCAAGGCTTGGGTTCAATCCTTAGCACCTGAATTAATTACGACCTTACAATGTGGAACACCTTTTGACCCAGTAATTCCCCTGCTGAGTCTTTGGTCTTAGCCAGTATTGGGCAGGAAGCGAAAAATGCATGGTGCAGGTGGTTATCACGGTGTTGCTTTTAGTAACAAAAAGTTAGACACAACCTAAACAGAGCAATGGGGAATCAGGTCCAGCTAATGTTCCTCCGTACCTGGGAGCCACCTCCTCCTCGGGCCTGGGTGGGGTCTGCACAGCAGCAGCTATGGCACCTGGTCCTCACCCAGGTGTCTCCCTCTATCCCAGTGCACATATACAAGTCTATGCAACCCGAGAATGACCGCATCATGGAGTTTTATGAAACAGCCCGTGTGGACGGCCTGATAAAGCGGGAGGAGACTCCCAGGACAATGACCGAGTATTATCAAGGACGCCCAGACTTCCTCTCCTACCGCCATGTCAACTTCGGGCCCAGGGTCAAGAAGTTCACTTTGACCAATACAGAGTCAAACCCCCGGCCCATGGCGGTAAGAGTTCATGGTCTCAGGGACAGGCCCCCTGCCTTCTGTGGCATACAGCAGTCACCCCAAAACAAAGAGATCCCTGGCTCTGGAGTGGCCTCAAGGCCTGTGACATTTTCTGGGCACTGACTATGAGCCAAGCATTCTGCCAGCTGTATGACCCTTGGCTGACAAGGACCAGACTTAGCCCTCAACCCACAGGGCTGTCATCTCCTTCTAGTTCTGGACAAACATACATTATGACAAATATAAGATGGCACCCCAGGCATTATGAATTAATAGGTTTGGTCTTGAGAATCTTTTCTAACTTAACTGACATCTGTGAGTGGATGTGGGGGCTAAATCCTTCTGTTACTCACTTAGCATTGTGCATCTTTCTCTCGAAATCATTACACATGATTTGACAACTGCATCAAAAGAAGCTCTTTCTAGCAGTGAGAGATGTTCAGTGATGGAGAAGGCTGCCTGGGCAGGGGACTATGGGAGGCCGTGAGCTCCCCATCTCTTGAGGGAGCCGAGCAGTCTTGTTGAGGGAGCTGGAGAAAGGCTCCAGCACCATGCAGGGTTGGAATGGCCTGGCTCTGAGACCCATGGGGACCCCAGAATCCATAGCCAGGCTGTTCTACCTGGTCCCCAAACAACCCCAGATTTGTTTCCCAAATGTCTACTGCTTCTGCCCACAAAGAACCCAAGGGGCCTTCTATTCATCCTATGTGTGTTCTGGCCTCTCAGAAAATCACAGAGAGGTTCTCCCGCAATCCAGCAAAGCCTGCGGATGAGGACGTGGCAGAGCGCGTGTTCCTGATCACAGAGGAGCGCATTCAGCTGCGCTACCACTGCCGCGATGACCACATCACCGCCTCCAAGCGCGAATTCCTGCAGCGCTCCGAGGTGGACAGCAAGGGCAATAAGATCATCATGACGTCCGACATGTGCATCAGCTTTGAGGCGAGCGGGGCCTGCGGAGGCGGGGCAGGGGAGGCCATGGAGTAGACCAAAAGGGACTGGGCCCAGGGCCTGCTCCAGTGACTCTGCAGAACCAAGCAGGACGCCCGTAAAGCCAGCCCTGAAATTCATCTCTGCTCCAAGGGAAAACCCACAGCTCCCATCCAGAGACCTTTCCCTTTCCCACCCAAATGAGAACCTAGTAGGCTGGGACCATTCCTCATGGTCCCTGTCCCACCCCTGGTCAGTGCAGCCCCCAGATCCCAGGGACACATGCAGGGTAGGGGGTGGCTCTTACCTGCCACCGTGAGGCACTCACCTTTCTTGTCAAATTCACACTCTGCCAGCACAGTCCTCGGCTGCCCTGTGTCTTTTACTATCTATATTTTTATAAATGGGCAAAGTGGCCCAGAGAAGTTAAGCAACTTGCTTGAGCTCACATGGCAGGAATAGATTCAAACCACATGGTCCCAGGCCTGTTGTGACCTCTGTGTCACTGTGTTGGTTCTGGTCCCAGGTAGAGCCCATGGAGCACACCAAGAAGCTTCTCTACCAGTACGAGACCATGATGCACCTGAAGAACAAGGAGAAGCTGTCCAAACACCAGGCCTGGGAGTCCGAGCTGGAGGTGGGGGATCCCACAGGACAGAGGGCGGGGGAGGTGATAGGGGGCATCTCCATCATATGCTGTGTCACTTCCCAATTCAGGTGCTGGAGATCCTGAAGCTCCGAGAGGAAGAGGAGGAGGCGCACACACTGACCATTTCCATCTACGACACCAAGCGCAACGAAAAGAGCAAGGAGTACCGGGAGGCCATGGTGAGCCTCGCGGCCAGCCCCGGCCTGGCCTTTCCAGGGCACTCAGCCAGGATCCAGGCCAGCTCCCCTACCAGGCCTGTGGCCAGGCCAAGGTGAAGAATGAAGACCCCCTGATCTAGCTGCCCCCCACTCCCTAGGAGCACGTGATGCATGAGGAGCACCTTCGGCAGGTAGAGGCCCCGCTGGACTACCTGGCTCCGTTCCTGGCCCAGCTGCCTCCGGGTGAAAAGCTGACGCGCATACAGGCTGTGCACCTCAAAGATGAGTGCCTCGGCGACTTCAAGCAGAGACTCATTGACAAGGCCAACCTCATCCAGGCCCGCTTTGAGAAGGTACAGTGGCTGGGACAAGCAAGAGGAGGACACTTTGGTATCCTCATCTAGAGGATGGCCCCAGGACTCTCAGCCCAGAACCACATAGATCTGTGAGGGACCCATGAGGGGATGAGCTTGTCGGTGCTTGGGGTTTCCAGATGGCTGGGTTGTTCTTCCTTGATCTTGTGAATGGATGGATGGATGGGTAGATGGACACATGGATGGGTGGAAGGATAGATAGATGGAGAGGAGGGATGCATGGTGGATGGGTGGGTGTGTGGATGTGCGAATAAATAGGTAGATGGATGGATGGGCAGGTAGACAGGGAGATGGAGAGACAGGCTAAGGAATGGACAAGCACCTAGACGGGTGAATCCATGAGTGGATGGATAGATGGTGCATTACAACAACTCCCAACCCTTGACCCATTTCTGTGGGTGAGGCACACATCACGTAGTTCCCATGCAGTCTTCACATAGAGCTCCAAAAAGACTAGGGATGGGGGGAAAGTAACCTTCATTTTGGAGAAAGGAAATTGGAGGGTCTGAAAATGTCAATAATTCATCCAGAGCTTGTGGCTGACGCTGCTTTAATCTCATGGATGTGGCATCCTCTACACATGACCCCAATACCTTCTGCCCAAGATTAGCTGGGACCCCTGTGTCTGCCTTCCGGCTTGTCTAGAGGTGCTGTCTGGTAACCAGTGGATGGCACCTGAAGCCTGGGTGAGGGTCAGCCCTCATCATCCCCTGCCCTGCTTGTCTCTCTATGACCCCAGGAGAACCAGGAGCTGCAAAAGCAGCAGCAGTGGTACCAGGAGAACCAGGTGACCCTGACTCCAGAGGATGAAGACTTGTATCTGAGTTACTGCTCTCAGGCCATGTTCCGCATCCGCATCTTGGAGCAGCGGCTCAATCGGTGAGGGGGTGGGAGCCAGAGAGGACCTGGAAGCTGTCCCCTGGCTGGGGAGCCCCTCACTCCCCTCCTTCCTCCCTCTGCTTCAGACACAAGGAGCTGGCTCCCCTGAAGTATTTGGCACTGGAGGACAAGCTCTACAAGGACCCACGCCTGGCAGAGTTCCTCAAAGCCCTTGCTTGACCCTCATGGGCCTATGGTGCTAGCTGCCAGAGACCAGACAGAAGTCCATCCAGCCTGGCCCTGTGCGTCTTACACCCCACTAATGCCCTTCTGGTCTCACTGCCACACCACTGTGCACCTCTCATAGTTTTCCCATAAATAAACACACTTTTAATTTTCCATTTGTGTCTCAGATACATGAACTCCAGATCATCTTTTCTCCTTCCCTTCTTTACCTGTAGCCTGGGACCACCCCTCTTCCCGCCCACCCAGCCGTCTTCCTTCTTACTAGAATGTTTACAGCAACAATATGGATAAGAGCACCAATCTAGAAACTACCCAAATGTCCATCAAGAGTAGAACCAAAAGGCTAGGCATGGTGCTATATGACTGTAATCCCAGCTACTCAGGAGGCTGAGGCTGGAAGATCACCAAGTTCATGGACAGCTGGGGCAATTTAGCAAGAACCTGTCTCAAAAATAAAATAAAAAGTGCTTGGAATGTAGCTCAGGAACAGGGTGTTACTGCGTTTAACCCCCAGTACTGGAGAGGAAAAGCACGGAGACATAAATTGCAGTTGTGTAGGGGGAAAGAGTCTGTAAATAGGGAAAGGCCTCACTGGACTTTCTGGCTAATCCTGACTAGAAAGAGTTAAAACTTTACTGAGGGTGCAATTAACAAGACTGGAGAAAGCTGATAAACCAGGAAGGGGCCTGGACCAAGTTTACATCCACCTTACAAAGGAGAGGAGGAGCAGCCATTTAAGACAGCTCTCTCTCCTTGACCTTGCATGTAAAGTCCTTTTAAACTCATAAATTTCAGACACAGGACTTGACAGAGCAAAGGAAAAACAAGTAAGACTCACCACAGGAGTTTATATATAGATGATGATACCCAAATTAAGGGTCTTAGGGCCCGAAATAGCCAATCAGGTTGTATCCAGGGGAAAAGCCTTTCTGCCACATTTTCAATAAAAATGGGATGGAATAAAGGGTCCTCCATCTTTACAGAGCCCCAGGCCTTCTCACAAGGCAGCTGTCTGTCCTCTGCTTCTTTTCTTTCTTTCAAATAAATTGTTTTTGTTTTCCTTTTGTAAACTTGGTCCCTTTAATCTCTTAGAGGCTGGGTTTACAAATCCTAAGGAGCTGCTCAGACAGCAGAGTAAAGCTGCGGTGTGGTCCCCACACACCTGGATGCAGCAGATGTAATGGTTAATCTTGTCAATGTAAAAGGTTTGAGAGACATTTAGATTAGCAAAGCACACTGGGAGCATGTAGGTAGGGCATGGCAGCATGAATGTGGGGACTATAGCTGGTCCCTGGCCTCCTCCCCTCTGGCTCCTCACCGTGTTTCTTGGCTGCTCTGAGATGAGCAAATGCTCTTCCACCATGCCCTTCACCATGATTGTCTTGGAGCCAGCTAGCCATAGACAGAAACCATGTTGTTTATGCCAGGTCTTGGATCCAAGCAACAAAAGCCTGACTAATGTAGTTGTCTTGAGATTTTTTGGGTTATCCTAACTGGTTAGGAAGAATGTGACTGGCATCCAGTGGGTGGAAATGAGGGTGCTCCATGTGACAAGGTACAGGATGGTCCCCTATAACAAAGAAGACCCAGGCCCAAATGCTCAGAATATAGACGTAGCTATAAAGCAATGAATGAAGCAGTTACTTGGGCTGACCCGAATTTCTCAAGGATAATATTATTGAAAGATTCCAAACACAATAAAGTATATGTTATATGATTACATTTTTGTAAAGAGCAAAAACAGGTGAAATGAACTGATAGAAGTCATGATAGTGGTCATTTCCAGGGTGTGAGGGTCAGTGACTAGGAAGAAACAGCAGACGAGCTTTTGCGTGCTGGTTATGTTGTTCTGCTTCTTGACTGGGTGGTGGTGGTGGTGAAAACTCACTCACCTTGTACAGGTACAGTTTGTGTTATCTGGGGTATGTGTAGTTTACTTTAATGTTTTAAAATGCATGTCACAAGTCTAATCAAGTCTTTAGACCTAACTTCCAATTAACAAGAAATTCAGGGTAAGTGCAGGGTAAATGATATCAGAACACTGATAAATCCTCCAAGTGGGACAATCTTCAGGATTGAAATGTCACGCTATCTATAAATTTCAGAGTTCTGGAAAAAACACACATAGTATATGTAGCAAACTGTGGGCAAGTGTCAAAATCTAGGTGGTATTCTTTCAAATTTTTTCTAATTCTTTATAATAAAAAGTTATAGGGTGCTGGCTGACTTGTATCATTCTCCTAATCAGTTCTGTTGCAGTGTACAGAGGACGTGGGCCCTCTGCCTTGGCTGCTGCTGGTGGCAGAGTACAGCCAAGCAGGGACTCCCCCAGACTTTGGCTTTCAGAAAAAGGGTTCCAGTCCTGGGGCTCTTACTTTTCGGCTGTGGCTTTTCACAAGCATTTTACCCAGCGCCTCAGTTTCCTCATCTGTAAATGGGAATAGGAATTCTAATCCTTTAGAGCTGTGGTGAGCGTCTTAGGGCCAAACGGTCCGACCTGCGGTGCACGAGTGGAGGAAAACTGGGGCGGCTCCGTTGAGTCGACAGCAGGGCGGCGTCACCCTGGTTCGCTGTCCTCTAGTGGGAGCAGCCACTTGCCAGGGGGCGGCTGCGTGAACCTGGACTCAGACATTGTTTCCCTCTGGGCCTCCTGCAGGGGTCTCAAGCCGGCATCTGGATCTAAGACGAGAAGCAAAGTCCTCAAACCTCTGAGGCACCGCACACAGTTAAAGGGAACAAGGAAGCAAAATGCTAACTAAGGCAGTTTCGCCCCATTCCAAGATGGAAGGTCCTTGGCTTCACAATGCTCCTGAACTCCCTCCCCATTGGCTAGCTGCGCATTGCTTTTCCAACAAGGCGATCGCTGACTGGTCGATCTGAGACAGTTGCTAAAGCGATTGGCGCAGGCGCCATTGGAGAGCATAGCGCAAATTTTTCAGAAGCAAACTTAGGTTCAAGGAAGAGAAGGAAGTGAGGGGAAAGCCTGGGGTGGAGGCGGGACCAAGCGAATGATAATCCGCATTGGTTCATTAGAGACCGAAGGGCGGCTCTTGGACGGTTCTTACTCGTGATTAGAAGGAAGAGGGAGCGGGTACCTACGAAAAGCCTCAGAAGAACCTGCTTTCTTTGGTAACCCTTGAGGGAGGTGGAGCGTCTGCGGCAGCTGATTGGTGAGATGGGTGAGGTGGGCGGGGTTCCAGGCCGGAGGTTTTGTTGTGAGGGTCGGTTGTCAAGCAGCGGCCAATCAGGGCAGGGGACGGAGGCAAGTAGGGGGTCGCTCTTGGAGCAGGGCCTCGGCCTCGGGAGCTGCAGCTGCAGGTAGAGTGGGCAAGGGGGCGAGAGGAAGATGGACCCGGTGGCTGGGCCAAGCCACGCGGGGCTGACCGGGCTGTGGGAGACAGCTCGGGCTTGAGGGAGGCTAGGGACTGTACCTTCCAAGGCGCGAGAAGCGGGAGGATCTGAAGAGGCTGAGGGATCAGCCCTAGCTTTGGGTCGAGCGGGGCTAGCTTGGAGGCCGGAAGCAGAGCTGGGGCGGGCGGGGGGGGAGGTCCCAGGACGATGTGTAATGAGCAAGGGCAGGAGAAACAGGAGTGCGGATGAATGGGAGGCGCCGGCAGCGGCGGGGAAGTGAGAGAACAGGGGGTCTGGGAAAGGGGATGAGCGGAGATGGCTCGTGGGAAAGAGGTGAAGCGGCTATGGGAAGAGGGTGGAGGGCTCCACGAGCTGGCCTTTTAGAGTCGTACTCACACCCGAATTGGAGGCCCAGGGCCAACCTTTGGGAGTTGAAGGAGGCAGGTATAGTTACCTTGCCAGAAGATTGGACCCTCAGGGTCCTCTTTGAGATTATCACCAAAGGGCTGGGGATATAGCTCAGTGGAATAAGCGCCTGCCTAGCAAGCGCAGGGTCCTGAGTTCGATCCCCAGTACCACCAAAAAAAAAAAAAAAAGGGAGAGATTATCACCGAAGAGGATTTTAATGGTTGTCCCTCATGGGCCCCTAAACTTATCACCCGACCCCAACCCCCATCCTATCAAGTGAAAACAGTGATGCCCAGAAATCTGAACTGCAGACACCTAGTCGTCCCTGCCCCACTGCAGGTGCCCCACATTAGGCGCCGGCAGAGCCCCTTCAGTTATCGCTGCCCCTGGGAGGAGCTTCTTTTGCTCTGTGTTCTAGGTCATTCTGAGGTGACCCCTCTGCAGATTCTCAAACACAATTTGCAGTGCAACTTCTGGCTCTGGTAGCTTTGGTGGGTATCACTTAGCAGGCAACCTTAGCGATGATCCAGGGAGCTGTTCCTCACACCAAGCATTAACAAGTCATCACCTTTGTTTTCCAGCCGGATGTTGAACTGAGATGGCTCAAGCCTGACTTTCCATGGTCTGGGATCCTGACAGATATGCACAGGCTGCTGCTGTTGCTACCGTGGATGATTTAAAAACACCAGGCAGTCTAGGGCCAGAAGGGGCATTCCCTCTGCCTGGATGTGTGGGAACTCCCTGCCAACTTGACTGGTGGATTGGGGGGGGGTATCCACCCCCACCCCACAAAGAAAGCATATTCCATTTTGTGGGTGAGGCTTCAGGTGCCTGCCCCTGAAAGATGGCCACCCCTGTGGTCACCAAGACAGCCTGGAAGTTGCGTGAGTAGTTTTCATTTTTCTTTATCACCCCATTTATTGTTAGCTGCTTATTGTTGGCCAACTTATACCCACAGCTTTGTCTACTCTTGGTAGAGAGGGAGATCCCAGACCTTGTTGTGAGATAGACCAAGAGGGAAGGTATAACTGGCACCTCTTAGATTGGCAGTGACATTGGGCAGGAGATTTAACCTCTATGAGGCTTAATTTCCTTGGCTGTACAATGAGATAAACACACCTAACATTCTATAGTTGCTATGAGATTCAAGTAAAATCATGAATATAATATAGTGCTTAGTATAGGATTTCCAGTTAGCCTGATAAGAACAGGTTGAGACATTCTGAGATATTCTAGGCATTGTGGACATCTTATGAGTCACACTTCCTTGGCCAGGTGAGAGCATCTTGGGGTAGGGGTCGGCAGAGGGACACTGACAGGGCCCTGGATTGTAACTGAGCATCCCCAGTCCCATCACTGCTGTATGCTAGTGGTCCTAAATGCTTTGATTCAAGACCTTTTATACTCGTAAAAATTATCGAGGGTCTCAGAGTGCTTTCCTCTATGGAGCTTACACCTATCAGTGTTTACCATATTATAAACATTTCTCAGACTTTGGAAACATAAGAATATATAATCAGCTGTGACACTGATAATGTCACCATATCATGCATCTTCTAGAAAACTCTATTGCATGCTTGTGAGCAAATGAGATTACGAAAGCCAGACACCAGGTTAGTGTTATTATGGAATGGTCTTGTTCTTATGTGCCCTCCAAAATGACCTTGAGGCCCCCAAGGGTTCCCCAGACCATGTTTGCAGAACTGCTCTACACACTGGCACTACAGTGGGCCCTACCCCCGCAGTTATTTATTGGCATAGATTTGATGTGTTCCACCTGGTCAAACCTCTGCTACGTGCTCCCTGGGTGGTTTTCAGGAGCTAGGGGTAAAGCTCTACTACTTTCTAATCATGAGACCTCGGGCAAAGAGGTTGCTGGACCTCACTTTCCTCATTTGTAAAGTGAGAGATGTGGGTTGTTTTCAGATTGTTCTTCAAAGCTCTAGGGTTTGTGAAGAACCCGTTTATGGTTTCCCAAGGAGGATATACTTTGCACAGAGTGGTGTTTTCTTTTATCAGGGTTATATATCCATCGTTTAAGCAGATGGTTTCCTGTACATGAGCCAGTGAAGGACAAAATAGTCATTATACAATTAGAGTTCCACCTGGGAGGACCCCGTCAGGCAGGAATTGAATAATCACATCCACGCATTTCCAATCCCCCTCTGATTCCTTGCTAGTGTGTGTGCTTTGAGTCAGTTAACAGAGATGAGGATGGAGGATGAGGCAGTGAATACGTGAACAGCAAGCACAAGGGCCCCAAAGCAGGAAGCTTTGTGTATAACAGGGCCTTAAAGGGGGCCATGACATGTGGCATGGCAGCAGGGAGAATGTGGTGCCAGATGATGCTAGTGAGTTCTGCAAGGGCTTATGTCCATAGCTCTTTTGAGGCTTTGTCCTTATGTTAAAGGGAAGGCCAAGCCCTCAACATATTTAACGGGAGGTGATGTAATATGGCCAGGTTTATTGGGCATCTGGTGACAGTTTCATATGCACAGTGGTTTCCATGGTTATGAGATATCTGAGGCACCTGAGGCCATATGACCTCTGCCTTCTTGAAGCTCTAGAATCTGGTAGGGATCAGAAGGTAATTGGCCATCAAGTTCTTTGCATCTTTCCTCTGATATACAAGTCCTCAGCTCCTCTGGCCAGAAGGCAATGAATTTCCCAGCATTGGAGCCTGGGAAAATACTGAGGGCCTGCACTATGGGGCAGTGCAGCAGCTGTCACCTGGCCTGCCAGGAGACATACTCAGGATTTTCATCTCTTGGCGTTAAAATCAGATCCCAGGCATGGGCCATTGCTAGTTGGTATCCTTCAAGCCAAACTAGAGGGGTAGCTCTCAGCTGTGCCCTGCTCTGCCTCCGCCTCATCCGGTCAGCTGCTTACAGGAAAGGAGACCTTACCCGAAGTCTTACCTTTTCTAACTCCTTGCCTGGTCCAGGAGCTGTCCAGTCACACTGGAACACAAGGGCAGGAGTCTTCTCTCTCATTCCCCACAGCCTCCCAGGGCCAGGCCTAGAAAGTACTTGTGTTAGGAACTAATGGCTATAGTTCTCTGGGTCCTACAGAAGTCCTGAGGCCCAATGAGATGGGGCCAGAACTCAGCCAGAACTTCCCTGAGAAGTGGAAGAGTCAGGGCAGACAATGGAGGCCTCCAGGTGGGTCCAGAGAGAGGGCAGTGCAGATAGGGAGTCCAAGAAGGGGGCAGGGCTCAGGGCTCGAGAGCAGAGTGCTTAGGAAATAGGGACACTGTTGTCTTGCTGGGTTGAGCAGAAGCTCTTAAACACACAAGTGTTGGTGGCCAGAACCCCATTCCTGTGTCCCAACAGTGTGCAGAGGACAGAAGGCTCTGCAGTTGAGATGAGCACTAGAGAAGAGCCCAGCTTGCTTGGATCCAGATGACTGATGTCTGAGCCTGCAGGGAGCTCTCACTCTTGCTGGGCTGGGTGCTACCCATGCCACTGCTGCCCTGGCCAGGCCCTCCTAGGAGGTGTCAAGTTCCTAATCATTTTTGCGAGTCCCTCCGAGCAGGGCTGCTGAGTTTTCCTGGCCTCTTTGTGGTCTGCAGCCTGCACCAGAGCCACTCAGGCAGGTGACGCCCAAGCCAGGTGGAAAATGGGCCCTGCGAAAAGCTATGACACCCTTCTCCACATCACCAGGCCAGTTTCAGGGCATTGGCACCTTGGGGTGAGATCTATCTTTTGTCCTCCTTGTTCCAGGGAAGAGCTCACCCAGGGACTAGTTCGTAGGCCTGGGTTGTCTTTGGGGTCCTTGCCCTTGTTTTGTGCCTCTTAGAGCTCTGACAGGGCCTCTGGAGGTTCATGGCTACAGCCTCAGAGTTCAGCCCAGGGGTCCTGGTAGCTGCCCACGGCTCCTTTTTTTTTTAGTATAAAAAGAAGACACAATAACTTTTGGCATGTAGTTGTCCTCAGTATCTATGTAGGATTGGTTCCAGCACCACTACACTTGGACACGAAAACCCATGGGTGCTGAGCAGCCTGATGAAACCATGCAGAATTTGCACATCACTCCATGCATGTCCTCTTTCGCACTTTAAGTCACTGTAGGTTACTTATGGCAATGTGAACACAATGTAAATAGTTGTTACCCTGTATTACTTAGAAATAATGACAAGAAAAGTCTGTACCTATTGGTAGAGGTGAATTTTTTTTTTCTTGAATATTTTTGTTAGTTGGTTGAGTCTGTGGCTACAGAGGGTCAGGCCTGTGTAGTTAGTCTATTACCAGGTAATAGGCATAAAAGGGAAGCTCAGGAGGCTTCAAAGCAGGACCAGAATAATTAAAACCTGAGGCTGCTGGTCCTTCAACCTTGAGGGCAATCTGGGCTTCAGATTCCATCGCTGGTGGCCAAGCAGAGCCGCCCCCGCTCCCCTAAGCCCTCTGAATACCTTCTCCCTCTTCCATGTAGAAGAGATTGTTGCCCATGCCAGCAATGTGTCCTCGCTGGTGTTGGGCAAAGCCTCAGGACGGCTTCTGGCCACTGGCGGGGATGACTGCCGAGTCAACCTGTGGTCCATCAACAAGCCCAACTGCATCATGGTGAGTCTCAGGGTGGTGGTGGTGGGGAGGACTGTGGTGGGCTGGGGAGCAGGTGGCTTCCCAGGCACTGTGGAACACAAGACACCCATCTTCTGGGGCCAGTTCAGGCAGGGAGTGGACACAGCACACTGTCATGTAACCCCTGGCTGTCTACTTGGAAGCCCCAGGGTGGCTGGGATAGTGACTGGTTCTCAGGAATAGGGAATCCAGAGGGCTGTGGGATTCTCCATATTTTCCCACCTGGCTGTGGGACAGAGTTTGGGTCTGTGTGGGAAAATTCAAGTAAGTCCCTTTCCATGGCTGAGGCAGAAGGCTTGTGTGTCCTGCCGACCCTGTCACCGACATGGGGATGTTCATTTTGATTCTTTCCCAACCTCAGTCCACAAAAAGGATTTCCAGGGACCCCATTGGTGCTGGTTAGGGAGCTAGTTCTTTAGCAGCAGCTTTTCCTGGTTACATAACCAGATTCGGGACTAGAAAGTGCCTTCCAACGCAGCATAAAGGAGGAAAACATAACATTTAATAATAGACAGTTCTATTTTCCAAGACCAGTACAGTTGGTATTTTGATCTCTGCCTTTCCAGGTATTGAAATACACACACACTTGCATGCACATACATAAAAATATGTCTTCCAATTACTGCCTTCCTGTTGTATAACCTGGTCTTTTAGAATTAACAATGTTATGAGAATTTTCCTATGTCAACAAATATTCTTTTACAACACAATCTTTAATGGCTTCCTGGTATTCCACTATAGGGATGAGCTGCAATTAGCTTCACCACACCCTGTTATCAGCAAGAGTCTGAGTCCAGGTTTTTGGCTCTGCTAATGCATACTGTGGTGAGCATCCTTGTCCTACCCAGTGGGTCAGCGATCACTGCATTTAATCCAAGGGCGTGCACTTCTTAAAAGCTTTCAAAACATCTTGCCAAATTGCCCTCTGGAAACCAATCTACATGCTCAGCAGCACTATAGGAACCCAGCCCACCCCATCCTTGCCAACACAGGAAATTATTATTCTTTTGGCTCTTGATGAAATAAAGAAAAAAATCAAATAAACATAAGTAAATGTTGGTGACATTTATCAGTAGAAAGATAATCACTTTAGTGTTTCAGTGAGACCTTCCCAGGCCACAGCTAGAACTGAGATTCTGTTTTGATTTTACTGTGTAGTGTTCAAATGTTCTCTTTACCCCTGAAATACCAGTCACATACACAAGTTGGAAAAATTCAGCAGAGATCAGAAATAGGACCTGAACTGCTGCATGCTCTTTCCCTAGAGCAACATGGTGAGGTCTGGGGTCTGGCCATCAGATTTCTCTTCCGACACCAAATGCAGCCTTCAGGCCCCCAGCTGGCCTTCACTTGCATTTCTGTCCCCTCACTCCCCGCAAAGCACTCACTCTGCCTTTGGGTACTGCAAACCCGCTGAAGTCTCCCCCTGGGGTTTTGTACCCTGCTACTCCCTCTGCAGGTTGTGTGCCTCATTCACTTGTGTTTACCTTTGAGTGAGTGGGACACTCATGTGGTTCAACATTGGACTGATAGTGAACAATAAAGTCTTTCCTGACTCCCTACTATGCCCTTCTAGACTTGTTTTCAACATAGGCAAACAAATGTATTATCGGTTTTCTCTCCCACTTTTTTACACAAAGGGTATCACACTACATATGCCATTCTCTATATTTTTTCACCTAACAGTCTCATGGAGATTAGTCACTTATCAGATTTGAAGGTTTGCTGTATTTTTTGTGGTATGTATGGGATTGAACCCAGGGCCTTCACACAGAACTACATCTCCAGCCTTTTTTATTTTTTGGGACAATCTCCCTAAGACACTAAGTTGCCCAGGCTGGGCTTGAACTTGCAATAATCCTCTTGCTTCAGGTTCTCAAAACACTGGTATTACAGACATGCATCACCAGACACCACTGCTTCATTCATTTCAGAGCCTAAATAGTTTTCCATTGCACAGGTGACCATGGACACCACCACTTAGCCAACGAGACTCATTGCAGCACATAACCTTGGGTTTGTGTTGTTTCACAGGCTTGCACACGGCAAGGGCTGACTCCCCAACATGGGCATGCTCATTTGAAAGGAACGTGCCTCATGTGGGTGGGGTTTGCCCAGTTGTGGTCTGGAGAGCTTCTACCCATTCAGGACCCTGCTAGAGCTGGGTGGAAGTTGGACAGGCTACATATAAGTGTTGGGCCTTGGGGGTAGATCTGCTGAGGAGCATGTCCCCACCCTGATTCCCAGTGGAAATGTCATCTTAGCAAGCTGTGATGGAGTCACCACGGTGCCGTGGGGTGGCCAGGATCAGGCAGAGAGTGACAGACACCATGGGCTTAGTTTCTAGCCTCCTCTCCGGAAAGCTGGAGATACTGGCACCTACTACACTCTGAGTGGCTGGCCCAGGTGCCACCCAGCCCAGCTTCCCCTGTTCTCAGTGAGTGAGAACCCACATGTCCTCCAGAAGAGACACTCCCAGGCCCCCTGGGTTCTATGGCAGGGTCCCTGACTGGGCTGGGCAGCCCCCAGAGCCAAGAACCCAAAGGGATGAGATGAACCTGCCATGGCTTCCCCGCTGAGTGCAGTACTAGACAGAATAGAGATGTGAGCACCGTAGGCAAAGGTCATTTGGATTCAGGACCAGAGGATTGGTGTCCCTTTCTTTGTCTTCTTTTTATATAATTCAAGCTGGCCCTGAACTCACATCGATCCTCCTGCCTCAGTTTCCCAAATGCTGGGATTATAGGTGTGTCCCACCATGGCTGGCTAAGGCCCTTTATCCTGATGGGCTGCTCCCATTTCTGTAGGTGACGCCCATATCAGGAACACCATGGGAGGAGGTTGGAGGATGACTGAGGTTCTCTTGTAGTCCTGCAGCTATGGCCAGAAAAAACAGCCATGCAGAAATGGTCTGCAGGAGGGTCAGGGTGTGGGCCCATAGAGCAGCCTCTCTCCCTTAGCCACTTCTCATTGAAGGCTTTCCCTGGGACCCCAAATTTGGAACGGCAGATGGGGGGGGTGTCTGTGCAGTGCACCAAAGCTGCCACCCTCTCTTCACAGAGCCTGACTGGTCACACGTCCCCGGTGGAGAGTGTCCGCCTCAACACTCCCGAGGAGCTCATTGTGGCTGGCTCGCAGTCGGGCTCCATCCGAGTCTGGGACCTGGAAGCTGCCAAAAGTAGGCCCCTCATTCACCATTCATGGTCCTCACTCACGTGCCGCGTTCATTCTTGGGCTCGGGTGGGGTTGTACTGCATTTTCCATCTGACCAGATGGTGTGGCGCCCGTCTGCCTGTTACAGCCTGGCAGCAGCATGCTGGCACTGATGGGCGCTGAGAATGCCTGAATGCACAGCCATGGGGAAGGACAGATGCGCAGGTGTAGGGTGGGTGGGTCTGGATTTGGAACCTGGAGAGATGTCAGCTGCCACTGGGGGCCTTGCAGGGCCCTGGGGTGAGTGGGTGGCGCTGTGGAGAGCTGGGGAGCGGAGGCTGTGCCCAACTTGGGCCAGCCTGCACTGATCCCCGCTTGGTCACCACAAAGACTTGTGCCTCAGGTGGCCAGGTCTTTTGTTGCTTGTAATACGTGTGCTAATTTAGGTTTTCTCTGGGTAGAAATGTAAATGTGTGGTTTCCAGTCCAGAGCCATTCTAGAGTCAGTCATGGTGGAAAGAGGAAGCCTTGGCTGCCCCATCTTATTCTCTGAACCCTCCCCTTCCTGTCCTTCACCTGTCATTGCTCCAGTGGCCTCCGCTTTTCTAAACAAATGCACTCTCCTTTCCTTTTTTAAATAAATGTACACACTAAATTCTTCCTATTATGGGAGCCAGGGTCTGGCTGTCTCACAGCCATCCCAACCACATCGCTCACATTTTTCTATCCCTCCTCCAGTACCACCATTTAAATGGTGAGCATTTTTTGTTTGTTTGATTTTTTTTTGGTAAGGTTTCTTGCTTTGTTTCTTTAAGACAGGTTCTCACTGTGTAGCCCAGGCTGGTCTCAAACTGGGGCAGTCCTCCTGCCTCAGCCTCCCATCTGCTGAGATTACAGGTGTGGGCCACCACACCCGGCTGTGGCCAGTGTTTATGCTATAATGGCAACAGGAATGTCATTCACAACTGGTTACATTCATTTCTGTAACTTGGTTCCCTGAAATTAATAATGGTTCCTCTTTTCTTCACTGCTGCCAATTCATCTCAGATTCTCAACCAGAAGTGTAAACCTCCTATTCCCCTCAAGCACATCCTGCAGTTCAGCTATCTCTTCTCAGGGCTGTGTTCCACAGGTCCTAGTGTCTGGGAGTATGGGCACTTGCAGCCCTCCTGTCCCCTGACATGATATCGTCTTCCTGGTCCCATCCTCCTGTGGCTTACTGAGAAAGGATGCTTGGCAGGCACAGTGTTCATGACTGTCCTTGGGCAAAAGTGACTATTCTAACCCCATCCTTTTAAACTGTCGAGTTCTGGTTGGAAATAATTTGTCCTTGGAATTTTGAAGGTAGAGCCGCATGGCCTCTTAGGGTCCAGGGCCAATGCTATTGTTAGGTCAGAATTTTCAGGTAGGATCTGCTCCCCTCCACCCTGTCTCCTGCACCAAACTTGTGGGATCTGTGTCCAGTGTTGCGGCATTTCATGGCCAGCAGTGTGGGTCTGTTTTCATTCCTGACCTGGGTCTTCTCAGTCTAGAACTTGCCGTAAGGTCAGAGCCCCCAAGAGTCTTGCTTTCCCGCCAGTTGGGCTGGTGCACAGGCTCAGGGACCATTGTCGTGTGGCAGGTACAGCATTATAAACTCCAGATTTGTCAAAAGAATCTGGAAATCTGGACATTTCTATGGAACCCACCCACTTTTTCAGTGTGCTCTGCAGAGCACAGCACAGGCCAGCCTGGGAGATGCAGATAGTTTCTGTTCTTGCTGCCTCCGGGATGTGCCAGGCAGGAGGTCATCTTCATTAGCCTGTGAGAGAGTGGGTTTTGCAGAAGCTGCCTTTGCCAGGTAGCCCCTGTGCCTGGCTGAGCCTTACAGCCTCTTCTGGGCCTTGCCTTGGGCCCATGTCCGTGTCTGCTGCAGATGGTGCCCACCAGCCATGCAAACCCAGTGACAAGGTTCAGTCTGCCCGAGAAGGGTGGTGGTCTTATGCAAATGGTCTTCAAGAAAGAGGATGCCCCAGGCCTCGAGTGACACTTGCCCACCCTGCAGTGGTTTGTTGAATGACAAAGCCCCAGGACCCCTTGAGAACAAATGGGCTGCACGCTTTGCTTCTTGGCACACGGCCCTGATGCCTAACCACGCCAGGACCTAGGGCTGTTGCGTTCAGGCACTGTTGGCCTTGAGCAGGCTACAGGGAACATGCCCAGGATGAGAGGGCTACCAGCTTGGCTTTAGGGCAGCTCCCAGAAACCTCTGTGTGGACTTGAAACCCAGCACATGACCATTCATCATTCACTGAGGAGCAAGGACGAGAGGGAGAAGCCAAGGGTGCTGTGTCCTCAGCCCAGGCCTCAGCTACAGTGTTTCGCTCCTGGGGAAATGTGAGTCCTTGAGAGGCCAAGAAATAGAAATGAACACCTCAGCTTCCAGGGCACTGGCTCCCAGGAGGCTGCTGCAGGAGCTTGTCACACACAGGCCACAGAGCATCTGAGAACCTGGTTGGTAGTGGGCTGGGCCCTACACCTGGCGTTCAGTATGCTTCCAACAGGTTCCAACACAGAGCCAGGTTGGCAGGGCCTCTCATCTAACAGAAACTGGAACTTGAATCCTGATGTCAGGACTCTCACCCCAGTGCTCTCCACTCTGCCATCTGCTACCTTGAGTTGGGGGCTTCCCAGGTGGAGGAGAAGCTGGCTCTTAGCAGGTGGTGCTAAGTCCTCAGGCCCTCCTCCACCAGAGCATGACAGCAGTGAAAGGCCAGGTACAGACAGGGCTCAGAGAAAGCCACCCATCATGGTCGTTGTCTTGACATTAGCCCAACACTGGAGGATTCAGGCAGAGGCCAAGTGGCCACTGGGAAGCTGGGAAGTCCCTGCATGGCAGAGAGACACCCAAATGCCCTCCACTCTGCAGTTCCGGGGTCCTCTGACCAAGTCCAGGCATCTCCTAGAAGAGCAGGGGCAGAAGTCAGGCTGGAAGAATGTGGTCCTGCCGGCTTTCCACAGCACAGCCAGAGGGTGAGGGCGGGCCAACGGCAGATCCCACAGGAAGGCAGCGTGCACCCTAAAAAGCTGGCCCACGCAGGGGTGGGAGCTGCCACAGCTGCATGGGGCAAGGCAGGACTTTGGGATGCAAAGTGAACAAAGCAGGGGGTGGCATGGAGCAGGCAGCGTGTACCTGAGACTCCTAAGCCAGCACAGCAGTGTGGAGCCCCTAGCAGCACATGGCACCACAGAGCAAGAACAGCTGCACAGCGCTGGGGCGGCTGAATTGGACAGTCACTGGACAGATGTGGCAGGAGGCTAGCTGCACTTCCCTGGTGTGAAGGAACATAGTCCCAGCTCCAGTGCCCGACGACCTGCTGTAGAGTGGGGCATGGACTCAGTCCTCAAGGCAGATGAGCATAATAGCAGTCACCTTTATTCCTGCCCTGTGCTGGTGGCCCCAGCACTGACCTCTCCCTTACAGGAGAAGCACACAGTGAAGGACGGTGCTGAAGCGGCAGAGCTGGTCCAGCTTCCAGCCCTGCGTGCCACTCTTAGGCCTCAGGCCAGCAGCTATAGCCCAAGGCCTCACCTACTTCCTGGCGGGGTGGGAGGGACTCAGTGACCTAATGCAGGGACATTGTTCAGCCTGCTGAACACCAAGAGTGCTCACTAGACATCCTGGGCACAAGGGAGATACTAGATGACCATAACTTTGGGTGGTGCGTTGTTGCTGTGGCTGGAGAGAGAGATGCAAGACACATACTCCAAGAGGAAGAGAAGAGAAAGGTCCAGCATGGGCAATGGGCAGGTCTTCTGCGGCAGTAATTATAAGGGGCACTTAGCAAGCACTTAGTGCATGCCAGGCCCATGCTAAGCCTTCCTTTTCTTACTTGGTTCTGACCATAACCCAGCTTGAGGTTTGGAGAATGTAATTTTCCAAGGTCACACAGCAAGCAAGGAGCAGAGCCAAGACTGATCCCAGTTTTTTCTGGCTCCTGAGCCTAGGCCCAGTGTCCAAAGGTTGGAGAAGCTCACAGTAAACTTCATTCAGTTCATCCAGTGCTTGGATCTCAACACTCCTGTGTCTGAAATACTGCATTTGGAGTCTTGCATACCTGCTGCCACAGAGAACTTACCTTAGTTCATCTTTACTCAAACCTCAGATTGGCTGAGGACTCTCACACTCCTTGCCCCCAGCACTCATGGGCTGATCGAGTTCATCTAAACAGTGGAAGTAAAAATCTTTCAAAAAGCAGGATGCAGGGAAGAGAGTCAGGTGGTGCCAGAGAAGGCCCTAAGACAGTGCAAGGTTTGCCGTGGAGCTGTCTGAAAACCTTAAGGGTGGTAGATGTGGCTTCTGGATAGAGATGGGTGATTGGTTCCAGCCTAGGCTGTGTCCTCCCTGTGTGCTCTCTGTCCTCACTTCCTCTACTTGCCATCACAGCCTCCCTCATATCCTTTGCTTGGATAGGTACATCCCAAGGACCAGGTGAGCACCCAGCACCCAGCCGTGCCTGCCCCTTGCCCTCCCTTCCCTCTGCCTCTCCATCCTCTACCCACTGAGGTCTGCTCAGAAACTACTGCCTCTGAAAAGCCTTCAGATTTCCCTTGTTGACCAAACAGCTGCTCCCAGCGCTTGAACCCCTCCTCCTTCCCTCCCTCTTTTCCCTTCCCTTGTTCCTCTCTCCCTCTCTCTGTTATTCCTCCCGCCCTCTCCCCTCCCCCCTCTCTGCCGCCCTCTCTCCTTCCCTCCCTGGCAGGGTTTTGGGTGGGGCCGTTTGTCCTGCAGACAGCCAGGGGCCTAGGTTGTGTGCAGTTGTCCTGCTTTGCAGCCCTGGGGACTTTGCTTACCCGAGCTGTAAGGTGCATCATATGTTTCCCAGAAACTTGAGTAAAAGCAGGAATAGCTGTCATCGCGAGAGCAGGAGCACTGGTGGATGTGGCAGTGCAGCTCTGGCTGATTTGTCTCCTGTGCAGTTACTACTGAAATGCACAGGGTACCCTGCAGCCCTGCCTTCCCTCCCCAGCTCACTTGCTTTCGCTCCGTGGCCTCTGCTATCTTTTGCCTTCTCAGTTCTTCGCACACTCATGGGACACAAAGCCAACATCTGCAGCCTGGATTTCCACCCCTATGGCGAGTTCGTAGCCTCCGGTTCCCAGGACACAAACATCAAGGTGAGTTGCCTCTCTGGATAGCAACCTGCCTGCTGGCTGGGCTTCTCTATGCATCTGGGGGCGCCCTCCCTCTTTGGCAGCACCCGCACCTGCTTGGGAAAGGAGATGCAAGACACTCACTCGCCAGACACTGGGTTTAGGGTGCCCAGCTGGGGTGAGTGGTATCCAGGCTTCTGTTACTGTAACGATTGAGACCTGAAGTGCTCACTGCACTCTGCCCTTGGCTTAGGCTCCTGGTCATGACCTCTTATGCCACTGCCCCTCTGTTCGTCTCCCCACAGCTCTGGGACATCAGGAGGAAAGGCTGTGTGTTCCGGTATAGGGTAAGGACAGCACCCTGTCGGTCTCCATGGCTATGCAGCGTGTAGGGGTGGGGACTGTCGTCCATCGTGGGTGAGACATGGATTGTGGTCTGGAGCAGAATGGGGTGCTGTGGGCAGCCCATCCCAGCCCCTTGGCTTTCCACCAGTCCCCAGAACTGTAACCATGTTTAGCCAACTGCTCTGCACTTGATTTCGCAGGCAGGTAACTGATGTCATTCAGTAAATGAGATTCTGCTCATGGGAGTTTGGCAGTGCTGTGCTGAACTATTAGTTTTGGAGATGTTCAGAGCTTTTGACATTAAAAGATGTCGTTTAATTCTCCCAAAGGGGCCATAAAATATGTTTCCCAAACATGATCACATCATCCTATAGTTCTGGGAATCTGTGGCTACATGTAGAGAAGTGTCCCTGTCTGACGTCTCCCAGCTAGGGCTACCTCTAGGCCTATTCCCCCAGCAGGCACCATGGGGGCTGGGCTGGAAGAGCTGAGGAGAAGCCTGCCCAGCCCAGGCCTCTCCATGCGCTGACTTCCCTCCTCAGGGCCACAGCCAGGCTGTGAGGTGTCTCCGGTTTAGCCCCGACGGGAAATGGTTGGCATCGGCCGCAGATGACCACACAGTGAAGGTAACTCCTGATTGGAAGTAGATCTGGGGTCTGGGGTCCAGGGTCTGCTGATCACACTCTAGCCCCAAGCCTGTCCAGGGTGGGAGGTTTGTGGACAAAGAGCTGGGGCTGGATTAGAGAGAGAGTGGGCAGCTAGATGCCTCATTTGTCCAATTGCCACCTGCCCGGCCCCCAGCTCTGGGACCTGACTGCTGGCAAGATGGTGTCCGAGTTCACTGGTCACACAGGGCCTGTCAACGTGATAGAGTTTCACCCCAACGAGTACCTCCTGGCTTCTGGCAGCTCTGACAGGTGAGGAGAGGACCACATCACCTGGGACTACCGTCCTGCCCCTCTCTGTCCCATCTCTCCGTCCCAAGGTGTCACATGCCTGATGAGCCTGGTAGGCTGAATTGGTTTCCAGCCAACCCAGGACTGCTCCCTGCTCCTGCCTTTCCCCCAGCTCTGGTTCCCGGCTCTGATGTCTTGGATCTGTGTTTTCATGGACAATTCAGGGTCTGAGGCCCCAGGGAGTCCACCATACAGGGAGACCAGGGCTGCTGGAGCCCTGGGGGAAGGGCCATTGGGCTCAGCCTCAATCCCTCTGGTTGTGCAGGGTCAGGCCCTATGAAAGCCGTTACTCCTAGTGGTGCTGACCCAGGGGCAGAGGTATCGAGAGAAGCTGGCTTCCCAGGCCATGAGCCTGTGTGGAGGCCTGATGGGTACTGGCTTCCTGGTACAGTGAGGCTCTCTTTGCAGGACGATCCGGTTTTGGGATCTGGAGAAGTTCCAGGTGGTGAGCTGTATTGAAGGAGAGCCAGGGCCTGTCAGGTACCAACAGCGGTATGAGTGGGCCCAGCCCCTCCTCTCCCATCTCTAGGCAGCAATATGGGGGGTTGAGGGACCTTTCCTGTCCCTACTACTGCTGCTTCTTGGTCCTGGACGCTCTTGGTTTTCTGGGGTGGCAACAGGCTGGGTGTCCCAGGACCCACAGCCAACTCTCACCTGGCCCAGGAGCGTCCTCTTCAACCCGGATGGCTGCTGCCTCTACAGCGGCTGCCAGGACTCACTGCGTGTCTATGGCTGGGAGCCTGAGCGCTGCTTTGACGTGGTCCTCGTCAACTGGGGCAAGGTGGCTGACCTGGCCATCTGCAATGACCAGCTGGTGAGAGCTGAGGCACCCACCACCTACCTCCCCTCAGACCACCTCCCTCCTGCCCACCCTGCTGGGTCTTGGCACTAGGTCCAGCCCCAGCTCTTTCATTTCGTAGATAGGCGTGGCCTTCTCCCAAAGCAACGTCTCCTCTTACGTGGTGGACCTGACACGGGTCACTAGGACAGGCACAGTGGCCCAGGACCCCGTGCAAGACAGCCGACCCCTGACAGAGCAGCCCCACCCCAGTGCCCCGCTCCGGCGCATCTATGAGCGGCCCAGCACAACCTGCAGCAAGCCCCAGAGGTGGGGTGCTGGGGCCCGTGGAGGGCATGGGAGACGCATGGAGGGGTGGGGCTGGGCCTGACCACAGCCTTCACTGCCAGGGTGAAGCACAACTCAGAGAGCGAGCGCCGCAGCCCCAGCAGCGAGGATGACAAGGACGAGCGCGAGTCCCGGGCTGAGATCCAGAACGCTGAGGACTACAACGAGATCTTCCAGCCCAAGAACAATATCAGTGAGGCCGCTCCCCACCCTGCAGCCCTGTGCCCCATCTCACAGCAGGGTTCTTCCCAGGGACAGTACTGCTGCGGCTTTGCTTCTCCTTAGCCACATTCCTGACCCCACCTGGGCCCGGGTTCTCTGCCCTTGCCCTCTGGGCCCCACTGGGCCTTGCTCCTGGACTGAGGGTAGGAACTGAGGCACCCAGGCGGAGGTTGAGAGACCCCCAAATACAATAGCTTTTGTTCTGAGCGCTGGGCTGGGAAGGGCAGGGCTGAGGGCTCTTGGAGCTAGGGGTGCAATCACACTGCTGGGGAAGCACCTTCTGTGCCCACACACTTACAGGCAAGAGCCCCAAGAACCTGGTGCCATTTGTCTCGGCAGGTCGGACACCACCCCAAAGAAGCGAGCCCTTCCCGGCACCCCCTGAGGACGGTGAGTTAGGGAAGAGCCTGGCCTCCAGGAACCCTGCTTCCCCAGCCTTGCCCTCTCCTGGTGCAGCCTCCAGCCTCACCCCGACTGGGCCTGGTCCCTCCACCTGCCCAAAAGATCTGCTGTGTCCTGGGCAATGTCCCAGTGACTAACGTGAGCCAGACAGGCAGGTGCTCCCGGCCTATGCCTGCCTGAGTGTGGGGTGACAGTAGACAGATAACGCACAGGGAGTCTGCCCTGGACACGGGCTGCTAGGGACTTTGGAAGATGGGCTGCAGGAGGGGAAAGGGGACAGGCCGGGTGTGGAAGAGGCAGGAGCAGGAAGCCCAGAAGCCCCTGGCCGGGAGTTTGGGATTTATAGTGGGAACAAAGGCGATGCACTTTGGGACAGAGGGCACGGTGGGCCCCCCATCCTCCACAGCATCCCTGCCCTCCGCCTGGCTCCCCTTCACGGCCCAAGCCTCTTCTCACGCTCCTAAGGCTGGGTTTCCCCAGAGCCTCTCCCTCCACTTCCTGTCGTCTGCACCTCACCACGGATCCATCCTAGTGACAAGATGGTTCTGAAACTCCTGGGTCCCCAAACAAAACTGGGCGTGGGAGACAGCCCTACCCTGCTGCCTGCCTCTCCGGGACCCCGATCTGCTGAGGATCCCCCTCCACTTCTCCCTGGGCTCCCGTTGTCTGCTGCTCCACTGCCCAACTACAGATGCCACCCAGCATCTCCCAACGCCTCCCCACCTGTTTCTTCTCCTGGCCTGACCCCGTGGTCTTTTCCATTTGCACCCAGACATGGCCACAGTGGAGGAGGCAACAAAGCCAAGCCCAGCCACAGACGCACAGTGCCCAGTGCCAATCGTACGTCCAAGCAGAGGATCTGGAGCCAGGGCTACGGCCTCCTGTGGTGGTGGGAGGTAAGGGGAGGCCTCAGGCTGGCTGCCTGCTGAACCTCTGACCTCTGCAGCTCGAGGTCCTGACTCAGCCCCCAGTCCTCACATCCACGCCTGCACCCAAGGGTGAGCTCACCATCATCCCTGCCACTCGGAACGAGCCCATTGGGCTGAAGGCCTCCGACTTCCTGCCTGTGAGTAGGGACTCAGCCCAAGGGGTGAGGTCGCAGCCGTGGGGCGAGGGCAAAGCTGTGCCGCGTGCTCCCATGCCAGTGTCTGGGTCCGTCCCTTAGGCCGTGAAGATTCCCCAGCAAGCAGAGCTGGTGGATGAAGATGCTATGTCACAGATCCGCAAAGGCCATGACACCATGTGTGTGGTGCTCACCAGCCGCCACAAAAACCTGGACACTGTGCGGGCTGTATGGACCACAAGTGACATCAAGGCAAGTGTCCTGTGCCCCCTTCCTCCTGGGGCCTGGCCACACATCCCCTCTGCCTTCTGCCTGAGTTTGGGGCTGAACTGAGAAAAAGCCCATGTGGAGTGGGGGAGCCTTGCGGTCGCATCATGACTGTCCCCACCCCCTGACGGAGCTCTCGTTGCAGTCATCAGTAGACTCTGCTGTGGCCATCAACGACCTGTCAGTGGTGGTGGACCTCCTGAACATAGTCAACCAGAAAGCGTAAGTGGCCACACGGGTTAGGGAGGGGTTGGAGGACTGGAGCTGCGTGTCAGTGCCACGCCCACCTCTCCCCAGCTCCCTGTGGAAGCTGGACCTGTGCACCACCGTCCTGCCACAGATCGAGAAGCTTCTGCAGAGCAAGTATGAGAGGTAGGGAATGAGGCCTGCTAGGTGGGAGCCAGGGATGGGAAAGACCTCAGGGCCCGAGGAGGTGGCTGGGAAGCATTGCAGCACTTCTGCCCCCAGGCTGGTCAGAGTGGAAGAAGGCCCGTGTGTGTGTATGTGTGCCTTGTTCTGTCCGTTCCCAAAGCTATGTCCAGACAGGCTGCACTTCCTTGAAGCTGATCCTGCAGCGCTTCCTGCCCCTGATCACAGACATCCTGGCTGCCCCGCCCTCTGTGGGTGTTGACATCAGCCGTGAGGAGAGGTGAGAGCCAGGCTGGTATCCAAACAGTTTAGAAAGCACATGTGTCATTTAAGGCCAGAGCTCAGCGTGTGGGGTCAGCATAGCTAGAGCCTGGGTCCCAGGCATGGCCTGGCTGTGCCCTCAAGCCCTGCGATGGCCAGGTGGTCCTGGGCCACACCCTTCTTATCTGAGAAGGGGTAGAGTGGAGGACAGCAGAGGCCCCAGGGCTGGGGATGAATCTCAGTGGCCATGCCAACCTCCTGAAGCCCTGGCCCTCTGCCCACAGGCTACACAAGTGCCGGCTCTGCTACAAGCAACTCAAGAGCATCAGTGGCCTCATCAAGAGCAAGTCCAGCCTGAGCGGCCGCCATGGCAGTGCCTTCCGGGAGCTGCACCTGCTCATGGCTGCTTTGGACTGAGGGACTCAGTGGGCGGGGCACCAAGCAGCCCTCAGTGCCTGGCCTCCCCATTTCCTGTGTGCCCACTAGGCCAGGAGCCTCTGCCTGGTCTCTACTGCTGCCTGGGGCCATCCTGGAAGAGGCTGAGTGGACCCTGACCATGTTCATCCTTCAACAGCTGACCAGCTTCGCCCGACTCTGGTTTCTTGGGCCAGCAAACACAGCCCCGGGGCGGCTGCTATAATTTATAGGCAGGTTTTATTAAATTTGTAACTGTTCCCTGTTTTGTTGTGCAAGGGGCATCCTCTGGCCATGCAGCTCATCTGTAACAGCCTGCGGTGCCAGGCTGTGTGGCCAGGAGGGGGCAGCAGAGTGACGGGTGTGCCAGCTCAATTCTTGAGTGTGAAGAGGGCGGCAGTAGGCCTCCCAGACTAGGAAACATGAGGCCATCGTCCATCTCTGCCACCCTTCCAGAGGTCCTTGAGTCCCTGCAAGTTGCCAGGACCTCAGCCTTGTAGGCATGACCACCAGTAGGCTGGCGCAAAGCCCCTTCTGCCGAGGGCTCCAAAGAGCTGCTGTTCCCCCAGGAGCCCCCTGCAGTTTTCCTGGGGCTGCGTGCTGTCAGGTCAGGAGAGATGTCAGGAGGAGCATCAGGCTCATCTCGGGCCAGTTTAACCAAGGAAAGACGGCCAGAAAGGTGGCAGGTCGGAGCTCCAGTGCGGTATGGGAGCCTCAGCAAGCCTAAAGCTCTCCGGGGCCTTCGTTTCTCACTCTGACGTGGAGGTGACACCATGGGACAGGTATTGCAGCACACAGTGGGCACCTCATAAGGGTAACCTTGACCGTGTAAACAGAAGGCAGTCCTTCCGCTGGGGCAGGGAAATGATGACACCCAGGGTCCCTGGTTCAGGCTGTCCTGCCTGAAGAGGACAGATTCTGAAGGCCCATGTGTAACCAGTCAGCAGTGCAACCCCAGCACTCCTGAGACCAACACTTTCAAAGGACACTTGTGTAAAAAGGTTTTTATTTTAATAAAAATGGCTAAGCTTCCAAAAATTCTTAAATAGGATTTCAGAGGGAGGGAGGAAAATGTCAGGAAGCCAGTGAGCAAGGAGAATGCCTGGTACCAGGCAGCTGAGAGGACAGAACCTTGCCCACTGGCCTCCTGCCAGTCATAAATACAGCCCGGCCATGGCAGGTGCCTGGGCTTCTATGTACACCTAGGAACACTATGTATACCCCCTGTGAGATGCCCTCTTGCAGGACAGCAGGGTCAGGGCACCTCTTGCTCTCCACTAGCACAGGCCTGTACCAGAGCACTCCTGTGCCTTCCTGGAGGTCCTGCAGGGCACGTACTAGGAGAGGGCTACTCGCCCTCAGGCTCAGGAAAGGAGCTAGGCCAGTCCAGCAAGAGGCCCACCCTCCCTATGAAGGCCAGCTCGAGCCCAGAGCCTGCCAGGCCAAGCAGGTGCTCCTGCCCTTCCGGCCTGTGCCACTGTGGCCAGTGACACCTCTTCTGAAGGAGTTTCTCATCTGTGCCTCAGAGCAGGCAGGCCTCCACTTCCATCCCTGATGCTGTAGCAGGAGCAGGCCAACAAGGCCTCCGGGCCAGCTCCAGGCCCAGTAGGTTGGCACATCCTTGTCCTTACACAGGCACTGGCTTCAACTTCCCTGCAGGGGAGACAGAGGTCCTCAGCCATTGCAGTGGTGGGTGGGCCCACGGCAGTGCAGGGGCAAGACGAGCAGGGAGCCCAGCAGAAGCACACAGACAGCAGGCAGCAAAGCACAGGCCCTGCCTGAGCAACTGAACCTGCATAGCCCTTCACCTGCAGTGGGTGGTAGGTGGGTAGCAGGCAGCCCTGGGCCGCTGGCCCCACACTCACCTGGAGACTGCAGCCCCAGCCGTCAGGCTGAAATCAAAGTGACAGGCATCTCACTGGTGGGCTTGTCCTGTCCCACCAGGGCCCTTCTGCCCCCACCCCTCTGGAATCCAGGGCTGGTCAGGACCTTGCATGAGGGGAGCCCACTCCTCACAGGAAGTAAGCTCTGAGCTTTCTGCCCCTCACCCCATAAGAACACCAGTACTGAGGCCCAGGGCAGGGAGGAAGCCTGCCAAGGACGGGCTGTGCATGAGCCCAGGGCAGCCAGCTTGAGAATCTCGTCCTGGTGTCTGTCTGCTGTGGCCCAGTTTTCCCATCTGTTAAATGGACACAGTGCTACTTGCCCTGACTGCTGCTGGGAGCTGAGGAAATGTGAGACTGGCTTTGAATTTTTATAAGATTTTTTAAAAGGAAAGAAAAAAACTTTCTAGGTGAGAGGGAAACAGTGGCTGTGACAGTCATGTGGAGAGCGCACCTGAGGGCTGCAGCTTCCTCCGGATGGAGCCAGGACGGCTGGAGGTGCCAGAGGCAGGGGCTGAGTGTGCTCGTGCTGATGGCTGTGGTGTCTGGCAAGCTGGCTCCAGCTGTGAGCAGGAAAGGCAGGTAGGCTGGGGTCTATGGCAGACCCGGCTCCTCCCCACCCCCACACTGCGCATCCCTCCGCTCCTGAAACTCATAGTTTCCTCATCTGTAAATGGGCATGATGAAGATGCTCCTGCCTCAGACAGTCCATGTAAGAGTCAAAGGAGAATCTATGTGGAGAATCAGCTCCTGCTGTGCACCTGCCGCGTGCCAGGCGCAAGGGCTAGCTGATGAGCTACAGGTATTCCAAGGCCAAGACAGACGTGGACCTCTCGGGGCCATTGTGTTTGATTCAAGCTCTAGCTCCACCCCCAGGGCAGCTTCTTTCTGCCTCCACCCCAGGCTGCCACCCACCCCCACAGCTCTCCCCATGATGTGACCCACAAAGCTAGCCTGGGGCCAGCCTGTGACAGCCCACAGTGGATTCCCTACCTCTAGATGCTCCTGACTTGACCAGGACCTGAGCTCTGTGTGGCGGGACCCGGGGCCCAGCTCCACAGAACGCACCCTCTCAGCGAACCTGAGGGAGTACAGCGTCTCGCTGGAGTTCTTCTCCACAGGGGACACCTAAGGGATATGGGAGGTCATGTCCCATCCAGGCCAGCCGGCTGCCTCCTCAGCACGGAGGGCAGCGTGGTTCCCAGAGAGTTGTGATGGACAGGAGAGGGGCAAGAGGGCAGGAGATGGCAGGAAGGTCAAGGGCACAGGCACCACCTGCCACGCCTGTGGCCAGCTGTGTGTGCAGCTGATGGGAGGGCACAGGAGGCTGACACTGCAGCTGCCCCTGACCAGGGGCCCTTCCCTGCCCACCCCAGGAAGCCCCCACAACTGTACAACTGACGGCAGGGAGTCCCCAGGCCCTCACCTGCACCACCATGAGCGTCTTGCTGTCGCCATTCAGCGAGTCCTGAAGCAGGTAGGTGAGCTTGGAGTTGCGGAAGGGCACGTGGCCCTGGCGAGAGCGCAGGGCTGCAATGACATCTCCCAGGGCCGACAGTGACTTGTTGATATGCTGTGCCTCCCGCAGGCGACTGCCCTCAGCCCCTGACTTGCCTACACGCTCTGAGCCAGCCAAGTCTACCAGGTTCAGCTTCCCTGTAGAGAAGGCATTAGGGAGGTCAAGCCTGCCGGAGGAGGTACCGGGTCCCAGCCCGGCTACCATCCCTTACTCACCCGTGGTACGGAGGCCTGTGCTGCAGTCCCGGCCCCGCACTGTCACGATGAGCAGGGCATGTGAGCGGGAGCTATGCTCGTTCATGTTGGTGAACTCTGTGGTGCGGTTGTTGTGCCCAAACTCAAACACCTGCATGGCAGGCAGAGCACAAGTTTAGACAAGAGCCATGGGGTTGCCTGTCCTGCAGCTCCCTGCCGAAGGGGGGCTGCATGCGCAGACACGGCAGAGCCTACTCTCATGCCCCCTCCTGTCCTCTGCTGCAGCTCTGCCTGGGGCTGGGTCAGGGTCTCCCTAGCCCCTCACCTTGTTGATGTCATCCACACTCTGCACCCGGAACTCGGTTAGCCCTGGCACATACAGCTGCCCGCTGCCATCTGGGCACAGCCGAATCTCCAGCTTCTCCTGAGGCTCTGTCCCCAGCAGGTCCCTGCAGGGCAGGCAGGACAGTCACTCCTTCGTCCCACTTCTTGTCTCCACCTGCACTGCACTGGCAGTGAGCAGGAAGGGCCTTCCACCCTCGAACACTCTCCCCACCCCTCACACAGCCTTGAAACAGCGGGCTAAGCCCACCTCTTCCAGCTCCTCCCCTGCACTCAGCCGGAAATGGGGAGACCAGATGATCACCCACAGTCCTGTGGGAGTGCTGAGCCCAGGGCTGCTTCCCACCACCCACTCCTCACTACCTGGCACAGCCCACAGGGGTCCCTGGGTTGGGGGTCCCAAGCAGCTCCACGATCAACACTCCCAGGGGACATCTGGGCCCAGGACTGGGTCAGGCTGAATTTGGGGCATGGACCCTTCACGGCTTCATCAGGAATCTGAGCTCCTACCCGGAAGACCCCACTGCCCATCCCTGTGGCTCCAGCCCTGCCTCAGGGACCCCAAAGCTGCCAGGGCAGCACTCTCAGAGCCCTAGGCCCACCTGAGGACCTCATTGTAGATCTCGGTTACGCTGACAGTGATAGTGTACTCCCAGTCGGACGCCTTCTCCTGCACCTCGGCAAAGAGCAGCTGCAGGGCCCGCTGGTTGATGCCTGGGTTCTCAAGAGTCCCCTGAGGGTGAAAGACAAGGCCCCGGTGACCCTACAGACACTTGGCATGCCATCTGTTACCCCCAAGCCCTGGCACAACCCTCACAGGTGAGCTTCACTGGCTGACACTATTCTGCCCTTCAGAACCTGCTCCACCTGCTGCGAAGCAAACAACTTTGGTTTCCCCTCCTCTACAGCAGCATCACCCTCCAGGATGGTCCTGTGATTTAAAGCAAAGGAATGGGGTGGTGGGCCTGGCACGACTGTGCTGAGACCAGATGCACCCCTGCCCTTCCAGAACCTGGTAGAGGCAGCAGGAATGAGTGCATTCCCTCTTGCCACCCACATGATGCACAGCGCCAGGAGGTCATGAGCAGGGCTGCTCACCCCAAGGGTGGTAGATGACAGCAGAGAACAGCGGCCAAGGGCCCTGGGGCCTCTCCAGCAGGAAATCTGGAGTCCCTGCTTGGGTCCCGGAGGCTCTTGGGAAGTGTGGCCCACATCCCCTACCCCCATTCCTGCTGAGAGGCCTCCAACTAGGCCTCAAATGCACTTCCTGATTTCAGCCTATGGTTCCCTGTCAGAAGCTGCCTCCCCAGACAGCGGAGGCTGGCTCCACAGCTACCTCAGGGAGGCTGCCCTGGGCCCCAGGTGCCCTTCTCAGAGCCTCATCCCTGGCTTTGCTACCCTCCTGGCACCTGACGGACACCTACCAATCTGCTGCCCTCACTGCTGACTGCCTGATGCCATTCGGGTTCTGTGGGGACCACACACTGCCTCGTCACACTGGGGTCCCAAGTGCCTGGCTCCTGCCTGACACACCTCAGGCCTCAGCAGAGAACTCCAATGATGATAAGTACCTTGGGGTCCCAGTGGTCACTTCAACTCTACGCAGCCCTAAAATAGCTGCGTACCCCAACTCCCTCATCCACCTTAGCTCCCCTAGAGCTGGGAAGACAGGGAGGCTCAGGTTGGGGGCAAGAGGGCAGCTGCAGTCAGCTCCCAGAGGGCACCCAGCCCATCCAGACCTCTTACCACCCTGCCTAGGGGATTCCACACACTTTCTGAGGAGCAGGGAAACCACCCCTGAAGGCCAGCTTCCCATTTTTCTCTCTCCACGCTCAAAACTCCCCCTCGTCTCAATGCCTCCAGTTCTTGGCCATGCTGCCTGCTCCCACCACACTGCGTGGAGGAGCTGGCCATAGCGGGGAGGCATGGGCCTGCCCTAAGAGCTGGGCTCCCCACGTCATGATTCATATATCCCGTGTCCCCCCAAAGACTCATGCATTGAGGGCTCACACAATGCATAGAGACAGGGCCTGCAGAGGGCATCAGATCGTGAAGGCTGTAACCCACCCGCAGGGAATCCACTGGGGCCTACTTGGACACAGAGACAGGAGGTGTGGCCTAGTGAAGGCCCCTGCCCTTTCTGGCTCTCTCTGCCTCCTGGCTGCATAACATGAGCAGCTTTCCTCCGTCCTCCGGTGTATTTCTGCCTCTTTGCAGGCCTAAGCCAATGGAGCCACTTGCCTGCCTATGGGCCCAAACTAGGCCAGAATGAAATCTTTCCTCCTTTCAATTGTGATTCTCAGTTATTATGAGAACTATTCTCTTGTTATTCTCTATTATCCTTGTTATTCTCAAAAAGTCAGTGCACCACATTACATGGCCAGTCTCACCTATATTCCACTGCCCTGGAATCTCCTGTGGCCAGCACCCCACCTCATTCAATCTGGTGGCCCTGGGCCCAGTGGGAGCTTTATGTGGGAGGTATGACAGCTCCATCCTGAGAGGCATCATCGTATCCTACCGGGCCCTGGGCCAAGAACCTCCTGAATGGGTGCTGCTGGCATGCATGCCCCTACCCCTAGCCCTGTGGGGCCCGCTGCGGTGCTCTCTGGCAAGGTGTCCCTCATCAGGTCAGTGCCCAAGGGTCCACACAATATTCACAGCCTCTGCTCCCAAAGCATGCGCCATGCAGAACCTCAAGACCCATGGGGCATGCCCCAGCAGCAGAGGAAGGGGTGGCTTCACTCCTGAACCCCCGGCCCATCAACGGGTACCCACCTCCATTGTGTATGTCTTGCCGGCGCCGGTCTGGCCATAGGCAAAGATGCAGACATTGAAGCCGTCAATGCAGGAGGTGATCAAGGCCTGCACTTCCTGAAACACCTGGTGGGGTACATGGGATGGGAGTGAAGGGCTTCCAGGGGCCCCACAAGCTCTGAACCCAGCTACCTGCCCAGCCTGGATTCCTTCAGCTGGAACATGGCACAGGGTCCCAAAGCCAAGACCTCGCTGTTGAGTGCCACGACTAATGAGTTGTTGCCCCGCACCTTGTGATGACAACACAGCCTGTGCTGCCTGCATTCTCTCCCCACTTCCTCACGCTCAAGGAGGAACAAAAAGAAGGCAGAGGCAGGCATGCACCTGGCACCTCCTCTGCCCGCCAGCAGACCGAGAACAAGGCAATGTGGGACCAGGCATGGGAACAAGAGGGCACAGGCAGGGCAGGCCTGGCAGGCGAGAGAAGGGCAGAGCTGAGGGCCTGCCACTGGGGAGTCCTAGCGAGGACCACGGCACTGCTGGCGGGGGGCAGTCTTGACCGAGGCCATGTGCGTGGGGAGAGCACAATTCTTGGTGAGGTGGGCCTGGCATGGGTCACTCCTTTCTGGAGCAGATGGCTGAGGTCCTCCATTCTAACCCCACCCTCTCCTCTCCTCTCCTCCAGCAGGAGGACAGAGAGACCACACCTTCCCATCCAGCCCCAGCTCTGGCCCGTCTTTGCCCAGCCCAATCCCTTCTCCTCAGCTCTTTCTCCCCACGGCTGCACTCACATCCTGCTGTGAGGCCCCCGGGGAGAAGACCTTGTCCAGCTCGAAGGACACTGGCTTGCCCTTGTGCAGCAGGTGAATGATAGCATCATCATCAGGGTCAAAGGTCACAACATTGGCTGCCTTGGGCCCTTCCCCGTCCTCTTTGGTGATGGGCCGAACACGAGCAATCACCCGGATGTTTCCTGGATTGGTGGGGGATGGAGACAGGCCCAGGCTGAGTTAAGACCAGACAGCTTCTACTCTGATGTCCCAGTAGCCTAGGAGTCCCCTGCCTTTTAAGCCCCACAGGGCAAGGTGACCCACAGAGCTGATATTAGTGACTTACACTGTAGTGTGCATTTACTTAGTGTATTTTCTTACTGAGTAAAACAGTTGCAGGTGGGAGTTTTGCCTTGGAGACAAAGGGACAAGAGGTTCATCATGGCTCAGGTGCTGCATTTGGTCTTGGTGGGACACTAGGTGGACACTCTTTCTCTTTGAACTTGTTTCCTCATTGATACTACCAGGAGCTTGGGCTCTATGAGCCAAGGGACTTGTTCTACCATGCTGAAAAGGCACTATGAATGCCAGGGAAGGGCTCGGACGCTGATGGGCTAACAGGACCAGTGGGGTAGATGTCTGGCAGCATGTCTAATGGGCACAGCCACAGGGGTGTCACGCCATCCTCTTGCCTCCTGCCATCCGTGGGATCCCTGTGCCCTTGGAATAAAGGGAAAGCCTTCCTGCCCCTCCACGGCCTCCCAGCCGAACCCACCTCCCCGCCCTCTACCATCCATTCTAGCTCATAGGCCAGGTCTCGGCTCTGACACTGCCTTCTCAGGAAGCCCCCACATCCTGTGGGTGCCCCTCCCTGCCCTGGCAAGGGGGTATGTTGGGAGAATGGTGACCACTGTCTTTTCTCCAGCTGAAGTGAGCGCACTGAGGTTCAGAACAGTGTCCATGGGACCATAGCCTAATGCCCCGGCCCAGAGCAGGAGCTAGCCGGACACAACAAACTGTGAAGTCTCAAGCCTGACCAAGCCCAGGTCAGAACAGGTGGCATCCCAGCCACCACCCCACACCTTGGCTATGCAGGGCCTCAGAGCAACCTGCCACAGGCATGGAGCTTCTGAGCTGGGCAGGTCTGAGTTAAAGTCTGAGGTGGACAATTCTCTAGCCCTGGGGCTTTGGGCAAGTTCCCTGCCTTCTCTCTGCGTCCATCTACGATGGCTCCTCAGTGGCCAGGCTCAGCTCCAAGGACGACTGCTGCGCTGCTGGAAAACCTGTCCCAGTGTCCACCCCAGCCCACTATAGTCACCTTTCAGCCGCACGAGCTCGTTGTGGCACTTCTTGCGCAGCTGCAGCTCCCGGCGGTACTTGCGCAGCAGCTCCTGGTTGTTGGTGTTGACCTCCTCAATGGCCTGGCTAATCTGGAGGGGCACACGCATTGCCGTCAGGTTGGCTCCATCAACCTCACTTGACCCACTGCCCACTCCATCATAGGTCAGATTTCCCCAATAACCCCTCTGGGTACTGTCCCCATTTTACAGATGGAGAAACTCAATCCAAGAGAAGCTAAGACACAATAGCTCAAGGTCACCCTGTGAATAAGCAGAGCCAGGACTGTGCCTTCACTTCTGGCATTATCACCTGACTCCAGGATTCAGCAGTAGCCGGGGACCTGAGAAAACTGCCTCAATGTCTTTGAGCCTCAATTTTCTTATCTGTATATTGGGAAAATAACATCATCTAACTCATGAATCTGTAGAAGGTGATAGGTAAAGATCTCCATATTATAAAAACCAAGATATGGAACCACATGCCCAGGATGCCCCCTTTGTGGGGTAAAATGGCAGTGTAGGTACTTGTCCATAGACAGCAGTGGGAACAGGATGCTCAGAGCACCCTGGAGAGGGTAAGGGAGAGGCTCTTGCTTTCTGTGCCCCACCCCAGAGTGTGACCTCTCACTCTGTCCTTCTGGGTATTATTAACTTTGTCTCTTTCTCGGTGCTGCCTGGGATGGAACCCAGAGCCTCATGCACACTATGCAAGTGCTCTACCACCGAGCTACACTCCCAGCCCTAACAACTTTTTTAAAGGAGAACTATTTTCTGTTCCCAAAACATATTAGTCTCTACACAGCTGTCATACAGCTATCATTTGAGCAGCGAACAGCTATAAAAGGTCCGGCACACAAAAGGCATTTAAGAGACGCTGGCTAGTCTCAGACTGTACAAGCACAGCTTTAAAAAACTCACTTAGGAGCCAGAGGTGTAGCTCAGTGGTAGAGCACTTGCCTTGCATGTGCAAGGCCCTGGGTTCAATCCTCACCCCTCACACACAAACTAAACACAACAGATAAAAGAGTATGTGCAGCATATGTAACACGTTTGCTTTGAACAATCACAGTAAGATAAACACCCCCAAACCTGCCTGACCAGTCTGCTGGTCCACGTTCAAACAGGGCCAGCAAGGGCGCGCGGAGGTGGGGGGAGCTGCCTAGGGGCTGTGAGTTTTGGATGGGAGCCCTGGGTGGATGCTGGGTCTGCCAAAGTTCTAGGTCTCCCCCGGTCCTGCTCTGGCTTCCCTTGCTCACCTCAGCCTTGACGCTCTGGAGGGCCTCCTGCAGCAGCAGGGGGAAGCTGCGCACCTGCCGCTTGAGCCCATTATAGTCATTGGTGAGGGTCCGTAGTGCCGGCTGCAGTGTTAGCAGGTTTGTCCGGACCCCTATGGGGACACAAAGAGTATGAGGTAAATAGCATATTAGGCTGGGGCAGGGGACAGGCAGGGCTGAGGCAGTAGGCTCACCTGCCAGGTTCTCATGCACGGCCTTCATCTCCACCTGGGCTCTGGCGAAGGCCTCCTCGATGGCCCGGTTTTTGTCCTCCTCCATGGACTGCATCTCCTCCAACATCTTCCCGTGGGCCCGCTCCAGCTCTGCCTCATACATGGAGATCTGGCAAGGCCAGGAGAAAGCTTAGGATAAAGTGGGCAGGCTCCAGGAAGGAAGCCCCCACCTGCGCCTGAGAGCACACACACACTGAACATACATGTTGGGGAGATGGGTTGCATGGCCTCTACCCAACAGGGGTTGGAAGCACTGGGCAGTTACCACCTCCCTGTGTTGGCCCCAGCACCCACCTGGTCCCAGGCACATAACAGGTACATAAGCCATGTGCCTCCTGGAAGGGTCAGGAAGCAACTGTTATAAAGCCGAGAAGCAGCCGTGCTCACTGAGCACACCTCTGTGCTGAGCCCAGGCAAAGGGCCTCTTGTGACCTGTTCTAGAGTCCCCACTGTAAAGAGGGCTCTGTGACCAGATCACACTGTAGATGGCCAAGTGGAGACTTGGACAAAACTTGCACTTGGCCAGGTGAGCAGCAGAGGTAGGACTGGACCCCTGACCACAGTGCCCCTGAACACTTCACCAAAAGATAGACCAGAGACCTGGCCTCTGGCTTACTGGCCTAGCGGGCATCCCACATGGCCTACATACCTGTGACCGGAGCTGCGTGGTCAGCTGATTCGAGCTCTCAAGCTGCTGCTCCATCTCCTTCAGCACCTGCCGCTGCATGGCCACCTGCTCCTGCAGGTGCTGGTTCCGGGCCTGGGACTCATTGAGGGCTTGCCTGGTCTTGGATGAGTCCACCTCCACCGTCTTGATGACATACTGCAAGGGAAGGGAAGGATAGGCATGTGGAGGCACAGCAGATATGGCTAGACCCAGGAGGGGGTCTCAGGGACTCCCGCTAAGATCCCCAGGAGTTATAAGGCCCAGGCTTTGTGGATTACTGGGATCTGTTCATGCTACTGATGAAACCACTGAGAGCCTAGAGGTAGCCTAGCAAGGGCACAGAATAAATAAGGGAAAGACGAAGGTACAGTGTAGAAGCTGCACTGCACGTACCGACGCCCCCTGGGGCCCTCAGGCACTTATAGCTGCATATTCCCTGGATACCCCCTGGCACCACATGAGGAAAGCAGCAATGCTGAGGACACAACTGAGGAATTCACGGTTTTGTCAGGAAAAGCGTCTCTCTGTGCCAGCCCTGCCCAGGATCACAGTGCCTGGTGGGTGGCTCACCTTGACAGGAGGAGACTGGGCCTGCAGGCTGGCAATGGTCTCGTGGCTATTGCGCAGGCGCCGGCTGAGCCGCTCTTCCTCCTGCGCCTTCTCGGCCAAGCAGTCCTTGAGCCGCAGCTCCACCTCGGCCAGCCGGTTGGTCTTTTGCTGCACCTCCAGGTTCAGCTCTGACAGCATTCCTTTGTTCTCCACCACCTCCAGCTGCAGCTGGGATACCTTGTCTCGGAGCTGGGCGCTCTCCTGCAGGCGGTTGGGAGCACGGGGACAGACGGGCGAGGGCTTGTGAGGAACTGGCTGGGGGTGGGGGGAACCTTTCCCCAGGCCCACAGCTCACCTGGCTATGCTCACAGCCCGAGCAGGATGCAGCCACTGGCTGGGCCCGCAACTCCTGCAGCTCGGCCTCACGGCGCCGCAGCTCCTGCCTCAGTCGCTCATTCTCCACCATCAGCAGGTCCCGGTGCTTCTCCAAGTCAGTGCCTCCCTGCAGAGAGCCGGGGCGCAGGGGGGGCATGTGGCAAGGGCAGGCAGGGGACAAAAGGGGCCGGCAGCAGCGTGCAAGGGTGCGGGGAGGGGAGGAGAGGTGAAAAGCAAGACAGAGGGAAGAAGAAGAGGAAGAGGAGGAGGACAGCGAGGAAGAGAGAAGAGCAGGGTTCAAAGAGGACGAAGACACAGACTACAGCGTGAAGTTAGGCTGAGCTGGGCACTCCCTGGCTGCCCCTCCCTCGCTCTATTTCCCGAGTGTGAAAGTCACAAGAAGTCACACTGATGTAGAGTTCACACTCCTACTCTAGCCAGCCAGAGAGATCAGCCCCTCCCTTCGGGAGCTGCAGAGGGGACTGGCAGGGCACGCAGTCTCTGAGATAGGGCAGCGTCTGCTTGGGTGGCTGGGAATTGGGGCTGCACCCAGGGTAGAAGGACGCCTCTCTTCCTCCCCATAGGACAGCAAGGGTCCTCACCAGCTCGGACTGCAGTCGGCTCACTTCCTGGGTCTGGTTGATGAGCTTCTCCTTGAGGTTTTCCACCTGTCGGCAGAAAGCCCAGGCCACTGTGAGGCCGACCCTCACCTCCAGCCCACAGCCAGGCCTGTGGCCCTGGGTCCCAGATGAGTGATGAGGTGTGTCCTGGGCTCTCTGGCCTTCTGGCCCCAGGCCTTCCTGCTTTAAAACACCAGGCCTGCGACTCCAGGTGGTGGGAGGCTGGCCTGCTCCTGATACCCTGCAGCACCCTCTCCTACCCATGACAGAACCTGGCCAGGCTGGGCTCCTCCGCCCTCACCACCTGGGCCACCAGGGCAGCGCTCAGCAAACTCCAGCCACTCCGAGGCTCTGAACCTGCCTTCCTATCTATAATCTTATCTTATCTTTCTTTTTTAAAAATCCCAGATTGTATAAACTCCAGACCCAGGCTGGGAATGTAGGTCAGTGGTAGAGCAATTGCCTAGTATGTGAGAGGCCCTAGGTTCTATCCCTAGCACCGCACACATATATAATAAACCATTGGACCTGTGAGCCCTGGATCTGTCCTACCCATCAGCTGGGTTTGCCAACCACAGCCAGAGCACATTTGGGACCTGTGTCTGTCCCTGCTCCCATGGGACCTGTGTCCAGCCCTACTCCCAATCTGCCCAGCAGGAGAGCTGTGGCTGGCCAAGGCAGTGAGGGAGAAGAGCTGCACCCCATATAAGCAAGGGTGCCCGGATGCCAAGAGCAAGATCCCAGAACAGTGACCCTTTGCAGAACTCTCCACCAGCCCGCACCAGGCTGCACCAGCCCACCCTGGGACCCTCTCCTCTCCCTGGAAAATAATCCAGGCAGACCAAACCTCACAACCACATTCACCAGAGTTTGTCCAGGGCTCTGCAGGTTCTCCATGACGAGCACATCACTTTGGAAAAGGTCCATGAGTCACATATACTTTAGTAGTTTAAGGGGCTGAGCAGACACTGGGCCCTGATTATTAAGTGACAGGTGACAATATCCATGGCCTACAGGTAAGGCAGGGGAGGGGCTGCGTGGGACTGGATGGCCACGTGCCACTAAGGAGGCCACCGTGATGTACTCCCATGGCCTCGACCATGGGAACCATGTCCAGCATCACCAAACTCTCTTGTAAGAGAGGCCAGATGCTTGGATGACTTGAGGGAGGATAAAATCTCCCCACTTCACACGGCTGAGATGTCATCAGACAAATCTGGGCAGTGCTTGGCCTTTGCAGTCGCTGTTCCCTGGGACCAAAGAGAGCGGGTGCTGAACAACTCAGGCCTCTGCTTCTCCAAGGAAGTCGGAAGTGAACTATGGGGTCCACTCACTTCCCCAAATGGGCCAGAGATGCCAGGGCTGCTTGATCATGGTGGGGGCACCCAGGACACCAGGCCTAGCTGAGGGCCACACAGGGCCTCCTGGGGAACAAGCCAGTGAGGTCATCTTTGTTACCACCTCAAGCACCGCACTGGTGAAGGACAGTGGTGCATGTACCTACTACACATAGGACTATGCAGTCATTACACCACACTTGCGAGTTCCTAGTGTAAAGTTTGAAGTGTCAAGGGCAACCTCTCAGCCGTGTCTCCTGCTCTGCTGCCTGCTACGAGTCCAAAGAGGACTTGTGCCCAACACCTCTGACCTAAGGACTTATCGTAGCCCCTCCCCCAGTGCCCCTCCCTTTCCACACTCCTCCTCCCGCCCCCCACATCGTAGCTCCTCAGCATATTAAGTTAAAGGAAAAACATCTGTGCACAATACAAAGCAGAGGGTCTCCAGGCTGTGGCTTTATAGCTGACAAATTCAATGTGCTTTTCAGCGATGTCTAGGTCTCAAACAGAATGCGATCCTCCCACACCACCTCCCCCTGGAGTCAGCAGGTCTGCTCTCCACCTAGGAACAGTCAGCCTCCTCCCTCCCCAGCCTGCCTGCCACCTCACCCCTTGGCGCTCCCTCACTGTCTACGTGCAGCACCTGGGGAGGCGGTGGAAGTGGGTGGTCAGTGTCTGCTGGCGTTAGGACACCCCAGCCCTGCCCAAAGTCGGGTTCCAGTTCCTTTCTGGCATCACAATGGGAACCTGGGTGCCTAGCTTTGCCAAATCCATGAGGGAGGCCCTGGAGCTGGCTTTGAAGGAGCAGGAGGTGGAGGGGAGTTGAGTAGGGGCTGTGAGAGACACCCCACACTAAGCCACTGCCTGGCTTGCCTGGGGCAGCAGGCAGCAGAGCAGGGGGGCCCAATGGAGACGTAGCAGGCCAACCCCACGGGGCATGCTGGCCCAAGTGGCCACAGCCCCAACAGTCAGGCACAGAGAACTCAACTACTCCATGGCCCTAAGGGTTACCGCCGTTCAGGGCACTGCCCAGCAGAGGGAACCCTGCCCCCAACACACAGGGCCAGCTCCAGAGGCTACGCGGACAATGCCAGCTTTCTCTTGAACTGGAAAGCAGAACAAGCAGGTCTGGCAGAGTCAAGAAGGCAGGGAGCGAGAAAGAAATGGAAAGGCGGCTGGAAGTGGGGAGGGCACAGAGTGGGGAGCACGAGGGGACCTGCCCAGAGACAGGACCCCCCAGGGACCTCCCTGGGAAAGCAGCCCCCTGACCAGGCCAAGGCGATGGTCTCAGGGTAGCACGGAAGGTAAGCCAGAGCTGGGCAGGGGAAACACTCCTCCCTGGCCCAAGCTCTTCACCAGCCAGAGAAACTGAGTCAAGGTACAGGGCCCAGTCTGGGGAGAGCCAGGCCTGTCTGCTGACCTGACACAAACCTGCATTTACACATCAGGCAGAGCAGCTCTGCCTGCTGGGTCTGTGTTTTCTCAGCTGTCTGCTCCCAAGGTGGCCTCCTCTCCAGACAACCTACTGATTACCTCCTGCCTCCCACCGCACTGGGCTGCCCAGTCAGCTACTTTCTGCACAAAGGGGGCTCCTCCCCCACACCGCTGGGCTGGGAAGGCCTCAGGGAAACAGCCTGGGGAGCACCCCTGTTACAGCCACCTCCCCATCCTTCCCAGCACCCCTCATCCAGGAGGCTGGGTCACAGCCATGTGACCACTGGCCAGGGCTGCGTCACCTGTCCGCACAGCTGTCTCCCCTGCCAAATAGTCACATCCTGGCCCTTCCGCCACAAGGGGCAGAAGGTGGGGAGGTGCCAGAAGAGCAGTTGTAAACTACAGATTCCCAAACCAGACTTCCTGGGTTCCAAGCCACAGCTCATCTCACTCACCTCGCACAAGTCTCCCAACCTCTCTCTACCTTTCCATTTTATCATCTGTGTAAGAGGTGACCTCACTGAAGTTGTCTTAGGAGGATGTGAGATAACAGATGTGACTGTCACAGCCCAGCTCAGCACATATGTGCAGTTACAGGTTGAATACCCCTTAGCCAACATGCTCAGGACTGGAGTGTTTCTGATTTTAGACTTTGAGATTTTGGGAGGGACTTACAAACTAAAGACTAGACTTTCAGATCTTCAGACATTTGCCTGTAGGTAAGATCTTGGGGAGGGGGCCCCCAAGTCTAAACACAAAATTCATTTATGCTTCATATACAACTTTACATACACAGCCTAAAGCCTACTCTTTTGCAGTCCTGTAGATCAAACTTGAGAGTCTCACGCATACTAGGCAAGCACTTGAACGTGAGCTACATCCCTACCTCTTTTTAAATTTTATTTTTATACACGGTCTTGCTAAGTTGCTCAGGCTGGTGTTGAACTTGTGATGCTCCTGCCTCAGCCTTCTAAGTAGCTAGGCTTGCAGATGTCTACCACAATGCCCAAGCATAAAGATAATTTTACATACTCTTTTAAATAAAATAAAGTTTGTGCACACTGAGCCATCAAACTTGTGGCATCATATTGACCCACAAAGTTTCAGATTTGGTAGCATTCTGTATTTTGGAATTTTGGATTGGGGGTGTTGAACCTGTATTAGAATGAAAGGTCTGTGAAGGTCGAGACCTTTGTCTGTGGTGCTCGGCCCTGCATTTGCAGTGGCTGGCACATACCAGGTGTCCAGTAAATACATGCAGGATGAGTACTGAGTAAACAAGGGCAGGCAGAGCAGGCTCTGTGGGTCAGGCTGCTCAGAGTGGAGGCAGGAGCGGGGCCGGGCTGACAGGCACCGAAGGACGTGTACTCGGACACAGGCAGAGGCTGCCACGTGGGAACGCTGGCCCAGGGGGGCCGCATCTTCCAATTTTATCACAAAAACCAAGTCTAGATTTAAATATCAGCAATGAATTTGATTAAAATAGTAGCCCAAGTAGAACTAATAACCAAATCTAGCAAAGTTAAAAGATATAAAATTACCACATCAAAATCAATTGCCTTTCTATAACTCACAGTAAACAATTCAAAAAGGAAAATAAGAAGATAATTTCATTCACAATAGCATGAAAAAGAATAAAATACTCAGGAATAAATTTAACTAGGCAGGCAGGGACTTATAAATGAAAAACCACAAAATGTTACCTGAAAGGATTAAAGGAGACATCAATGAGTGGAACAGCATCCCATGCCCTCTGATGGGAAGACTCATTGTGAATACAGCAAATAATACTCAAAGCAATCTATAGATACAATGCAACCCCTATCAGAATCCCAGAATTTTCTGAAGACACTTAAAAATTCATATTAAAATTCATATGGAATCTCAAGGGAAAACAAACAGCAAAAACAATTTTCAGAAAGAACAATGCAGGTGGAAGTCTCACATTTCCTGATTTCAGAACCTACAACACTACAGTAATCAAATCAGTGCCATGTGGCCTAAAAACAGACATAAAAACAATGCAAGGGAATAAAGAACTTAGGAACAAACTCACACCTATGTTCAAATGTTTTTGTTATTTTGGATTTTTGTTTTGTTTTGTTTTTTTGGTCTTTTTTCACTATACAGTTTCACTATGCTAGTCTTGAACTCATTTTATAGCCCAGGCTGACCTCAAACTCACAGCAATCCTCCTGCCTCAGCCTGGTGCTGAAATCGCAGGCATGCGCCACTATGCCTGGCTCAAATGATTTTTGATAAGGATGCCAAGATCATTCAGCGGGTAAAGGACAATCTTTTCAATAAATAATGCTGGCAAACTGGTTATCCACATGCAAAAGAATGAAGTTGGACTTTCACCTCATTCCACAGACAGAAACTAACTCAAAATTGATCAAAGACCTAAGTATGGGAGGTAAAACTCTTAGAAGAAAATATAGGAGAAAAATTTCATGGTACTGAGTTTAGCAATGATTTCTCAGCTTTGACCCCAAAAACATAAGCAATAAAAGAAAAGGTAGATAACTGGTCTTTATAAAAATTAAAAGCTTTTGTACTATGAAGATTATCTTTAAACAGAGTGGAAAGGCAACCCATGGAATGGAAGAAAAATAGGCGAATCAGCTATCTGATAAGGGGTTAATATCTACAGTCTATAAGAACTCTTCTGCCAAGTGTGGTGGCACACGCCTGTAATCCCAGCACTCGGGAGGCTGAGGCAGGAGGATCATTGTGAGTTCGAGACCAGCCTGGGCTACAAAGTAAGCTCAAGGCCAGCCTGAACTGCATAGCAAGACCGTCTCAAAAATGACCAAAAAGGAAGGAAGGAAGGAGGGAGGGAGGGAGAGAGGGAAAAAGGAAGGAAGGAAGGAAGGAAGGAAGGAAGGAAGGAAGGAAGGAAGGAAGGAAGAACCCTTCCAACCACAAAACCAGATGAAAGAATGAACAGAGAACTTAAGCAGAGACATTTCCCCAAACACTTAACCACACTAGTCCTCAGGGATATGCCAGAGTCAAAGCCACTTCACTCCCACTAGGATGGCTCCTAAAATAGCAAGCATTAGTGAGGTGAGGAGAAACTGGAACCTTGGGCCCTAGGACTGCAGACTCTTGTCCTGTGCTCCCACTGACAGAGCCCCTCCACATGACATTTCGCATGAGGGACCTGGACAGCCCCACAAGCCCCGGTTCCCACAAGGACAGTGGCAGCCCCACCCCCTCAGCCAGCTTTGTAGAGGAAAGGGGCCTTGTAAGATCACCACTCAGGATCCCACCCAGGAAGGGTGTTATTCTCCCCACTGGGTAGGAAGGAGAGCTGAGGTTCCAAGCTGACCCCTAATTGCTGGGCCTCCACCTGGAACTCAGGCCAGGTGAGGCTGGGGCCCAGGCACCATGAGAAATGGGCCGGGTATACCTCACAGCAGGCTTTCCTTAGAGAAGCAATGCACGGGAGTTGCAGCGAAGCTGAGGGGAAAGCAGAGCTCACAGGGCCGACTGCCACGAGGCACTGTGCTTCACAGCCTGCGTCCTCTCTCATAGTGGACTCGGCCAGTGACCACAGAGCCGTGCTGTTACCGCAGTTTGGAAGTGGAGAACAGAAGCTCACACAGATGACTTCCTACAGCAGCACGGTTAGCAAGGGGCACGGCTGGGACCAGAACTCAGCTTCCAGGATTCCAGGTCCAGCACTTTCAGGTGATGGTGGCAACACCGGTAAACTGCTGAGGATCATTTCATCCAGGAACTGTTATTATGCCCCTTTACAGACACGCACACTGAGGTACAGAGAGGTAGGAAACTAGCCCCCCACACAGCCAATGTGGGTGCCAAAGGCAAGGTGTGGTCCCAGCCCCAGGGCTGTGGGCCGGCCACACCCCACAGAGTCAGATCCTCCAGGGAGCTGCGCCAGAGAGTGCAGCTTCACATTCAGCCCCCAAGAAAGTTCCGGGAAAAGAGTCGGCAGGCAGGAGGTTCATGGACAAACCCTGAGCAAAGACCAGGAATAATTCAGACCTCCAACAGCATCTGGGGAGCAGGGTGCATTGGGGCTCTCCCAAGGAGGCCAAGAGTTAAGGCTCAAACTCAACAAAGCAGATCTTGACCATTAAAGGAAAAAAAGTTTTTAAAAACATGTTTAGCCAGGGATGATGGTGTATGCTACGTGGGAGGCTGAGGCAGGTCAAGGGCAGTTTGAGCAATTTGGCAAGACCCTGTGTCAAAATAAAAATTAAAAAAGGCTAGGATGATGCTTAGCAGCACAGAGCCTGTCTTGCATGCACAAGACCCCAAATTCAATCCCCAATACTAGAGAAAAGGAAAAAAAAAAACTTGTTTAAAGTTAAAGAAAGTTTTCTGATTTCATTTATATGAAATGCCAGCAAAAGTAAATCCACAAAAACAGCAGGTAACAGCTACCAGGGGCTGCGGGGGTAGGAAATGGAGAACAATTGTGATCAGGTATTTTTAAGGTAATGAAAATGATTTAAAATTAGACAGACAGCTGGGCTTGGTGGTGCATGTCCATAATCTCAGCACTTGGGAGGCTGACGGAGGAGGATCGGCATGAGTTTCAAGCCAGCCTGGGCTACACAGTGAGACACAATTTCAAAACATAAAATAAAATTGGATAGTGCTGAAAGGTGTACCACTGTACCACTGTCTCAATACACTCAGGACCACTGCTGGACTTGGCAGCACACACCTAAAATCTCGGTACCTGGGAGTCTGATGAAGGAGGGTCATATTATGGTTTATATTTAGATGTCCCCCGAAAGCCTCAGGCAGTCATAGGTAGAACTTTTCAGAGGTGGCTGATCTAGGGTATGTGATGCTTGGATCAAAGATTGGAGGCTAGGGTTAAGGGTGTGAGTGTTACTTTCCTAAGGGTGGGTAGCCTGGGGCAGATTAAGGGACAGAAATAGGTTACTTGCTTGCTGCTTGTCCTTTGTTGCTTGTTGCTTGCAGCCTTCTGCCTGCCATGAACTGTTTGTCCTCTGCAATGCCCCTCTGCCAAGCCACCCCATCTTGGAGCCAGCCAGCTCTCACCTGCAACCTCTACAAGCTGTGAGCTAAATAAACCTTGCCTCCTCTAACGTTGGCGTTTGGGTATTTTGTCTCAGCAACAAAAATAAAAAGGAACTAAGACAATCACCCTGAGTTTGCGGCCAGCCTGAATTCAAGTAGTGAATTCAAGCTTGAGGCCAGTAGTGAATTCAAGGCCAGCCTGAACTACACAGTGAGAAGCTATTTCCAAAAAACAAATAAATTTTTAAAAAATACACATACAACTTAAAACCACTGAATCAACCAACTTTAAGGATGGACTTTATGGTCTATAAATTGTATCTCAATGAAGCTCAGAAAGAGAGTCAGAGAGAAAGAAAAATGAGAGAGACTGAGATTGAAAAGTGCCAAGGAAGCCTCGACCAGAGGAGCCAGAGCTGCTGCTGAGTGTTGGCTTTAGGCAGGGTGTGTGACATGCTTCACACGGCCACAGCAAATATCCATCTTCCCCAGACTCAAGCCTCAGGGGCAGGAGCTTACGGGTGCACTGGGGCATGCCCTGTGCTCAGCTCAAGAGGCTCTGCAAACAGGAGGAAGGAGACAGGTGTGCAGCAGGCAGGTGGATACAGAGCTGGCTGGGAAGGGCTGCTGGGCTGCAGGGTTGGAAGACCCAGACAGTAAAGCAGCAAGGCTGAGGATGTAAGAGGGAGACACAGCACAGGGGACACCCCAAGGGGCCCTGTCCAAGTCCGCAAGGGGCGGGGGGCAGGAGCTGGAAGAAATACTGCTAGCTTGAGATGCATGCAGGCAGCCAGCACCCAGAACTGAGGTCGGGTCCCAGCCCTGTGACTCCCTTCCAGCAGGGAGGCACTTCCTCTTGGTCATCTCTGGGTGGGCTCACAGGATACAGGAAGAGTGTGCCACCCCTGAAGGTAGAGCTGTCAGCAGAGAGCCTGGCTGAGAACGCAGGAACCTCATGGCAGGATGACATGGCATATGGAGCTGGGGACCCTGGGCAAGCAGTGAGGCTCAGACATGGCTGTGGAGAAAGGCATTGACTATGGAGGGAGAAGCTGAGCCTGGGGGCTGCATGGAGACAGAAGAAGAGCGAAGCAGCCAGGCACACAGAGGCGAGAGAGTGTCGGCCCCCCGGGGTGTGAAGCTTCCAGTCAGGGCCCCGGAATCCCTCCTGACCAGTTGACAGGGCGATGACACCCCCAGCATAAACTTAGGAAGCTCTCCCTCATTTCTGGGTATCTGACAGCACCCTCCTCCCACACATGGTCATGTGGGCCTGCACTGTTCCTGAGGATCAGCTCTCAGCTCTTGGGGTGTGTGTGTGGTGACTGACCAGTGGTTATGTCAGGCTTGCCTGGTAAAGGACACTGGAAGAAAGAATGGACTGAGTACAGGCCTCAGAGCAGAAGTGTTCCTGCCCTCCTCATAGCTACGTCACTTCCTGTCCCCTAGCAAGAAGATGATCAGAAGGAAGCCCACAGCCTCTGATTTAGGCTACCTCTTTTTCTACAATCTCCCCAGACAGGAGAAGAGAGCCCATTGTCTACTATGCCATAGGCCTGGTGGGTCCAGGTGTCCTCACTATGTCCTCCGACCTGCCCCATAGTGGACTGTGCTCTCTGCCCATCCCTACCTCCCCAGGTACCTGGTTCTGCAGCTGGGTGGCTGTGGCTTGCTGTTCACTGTCGTGGAGGGCCAATCTCTCCCGTAGGACCACCAGCTCCTCCTGAAGCTGAGCTTTCTCCTTCTGAAGCTGGGACATGGCCTCCACCATCCTATGCACCACAGGGGCTGCCCTTGGCAACCCCGACAGGCTCGAGCACTTCCCGCTGCCAAAGAGCCGCCCACCTACAAGCAAAGTAGTGGCCAGTCAGCAGGGCTGTGGTGGCCCCGCTGGCCGAGGAGGGGGCAGCATGGCAGGATGGACCACTGTGATGGGAAGGAGGTGCAAGCAGGTGGCGGGCGGGTGAGGGCTGGTGGCAGTGGCAGCATGGGTCACTAGGGGACTTCAGCAGGCAGCTTCTGGGGAACAGAATTGCCTGGACCAAGGCTTAGGAGAGCAATGTTTACTGACTGCTCTCCAAGCACATATCCCAGGTCTGAAGGCCAAGCCCCTCTCTGTAGCTCACAGGCTGTTGCCACCAAAAAGAGACAAAGGCTTTTCACCCAGAGAACACTGTGCTTGGGGGAAATGACTGCTTTCAACGTCAAGCTCTCTCAAGGGTATGGAAGACAGGAGCAGAGGCCTCAGCTGTCCCTTCAGGAAGTGGTCACCTGTGCACAGAGAGGGGGCAAAAGGAGTATTGCAAGTGCGACAGACAGGACACAAGCAAACCAGCACGTGGGAGGGGCAGCCAGGCCAGCACTGAGGGCGACGCCTGCACATGGGGACCACACCAGCACAAGAACAGGACAAGTACCGGGCTGGGCCAGGCCTCGGCCTGAGTCCTCCTCCTCCCATGGCCTTCCACTGTCCTGTCACCAGGAGCAAGAGAGAGACAGATATGGAATTGAGGCCCATGACCTGCCAAGGGGCCTAGGACGCTTGTCAAGCTGGCTGGCTTGCTGCCAGAGCACCAAGAATGAGCATGGTCTCTGCAGGCAGGAGGTGGCCAGTGGCTCAGGGGACACAGTAGAGAGGAGGATGGGGAGGGGGTCCCTCTTCCTTTCAGTGGCCCAAACAGAGACTGCAGAGTGTCCAAGAGCAAAGAGGCCAGCTTTTGACCACTGAGTCTTCCCGCTTGGCCTTGATCCAGCACCGCTGGGCCCCTTTCCTGGGGTGAGGGCTCCCAGACTCTGTCACTGAAACCACCTACATCTGACAGGCCAGCAGTTCAGACTGGGAGGCAGAAAGGCACGGGGGGCTCTGCCAAGGAGACTGGGGGTACAGGAGAGGGGTCAGTTGTCATGGGCATGGGAAGAACCACCTCAGAACTGCCCCAAGTTGGATGGGGTGGGTGAGGCCAGGCGGTCTGATAGCAGGGGCACTCACAGCCAGCCTCCCTCCTTCCAGAGGGCTGGGGCTGGGCGCTCCCTGCTTGGACAGTGGCCCTGGCTGTGGCGTGGCCAGCATGGGACACAGCATGCAAGTCACACAGAGCTTCCCAAGCTTCTGTGGCCTGTTCTAGAAAGAGTGATGGCAAGTGGATCCTTCCAGGCCTGAACACGGGGCTACCATGGGGGGCACGTGACCCACACGGCCCTCTGCCCTGCGCAGACTGCTGTGGCATGGGAGGGGAGGCACTGGACTCCAGCCTCCAGCCTCCAGCCAGGGAGCTGGTTCTGCCACTTGAGAAGTGCGTGGGAGGGGCCTGCGGGGTCTTCTGCATGAAGGGGTCAGTGTGCAGAGCTCAGAAGGCAGGCTCAGGAAAGAGCCCAGAGCCCTGAGGGTGCGCAGTGTGGGTGACTGTTACAGCCTACAGGGCTGAAACGAAGCCTGAGAAAGTCCTGTCACTGAGATGCTGCTCTGTCACCAGAGGCCTGAAACACCCCCCCAAGCTGCCCCAGTGGGGCTCACCAGGACCTCAGCACCAGGCCCTGGGCTACTTCTGGGAGCTGAAGAAGGCTGGGTTGCCAGAGGGAGAAAAAAGATCTCAGAGAAGCTCAGGGAGGGTAGAGGAAGGGAAGAGGGAGGAGGAGGTGAGCCACAGGGACAACTGGAAGGTCCGTTTTCATAGATGCCGCCCGTCACAGGATTGGCGCTCATATGTGGCAGGATGGCTGAGCAGTCTAAAGCACTGCACTCAGGACTGGCACTCAGGGCCCAGGGGTCCCAGCGTACAGAAAAGAGCCAGTCTTCACCCCTAACAGGACCTGGCCTTCCTCTTCTCAGCACCTCTGCTACCCTGGAAGGAAGGCCTGCCTCACTGGCTGGACCATGTCCCCTCTAAAGCCTGCTGCCCATAGCTCAGCTGGAGCCCACATCTTGGAACCTGGCTCTGGCCCATCCTCGAAGAAGGGCAGACTCCTGCCTGACCCCAGCAAGTTCAGACACACAGATTAACCTCCAGCCACAGGATGAGCAAACAATAGGAAGACCAGGGCCCTTTCCTCTGGGCTTCCCCTTGGGCTCTAGAGGATGCTCTTTCTCGGTTCTCCATGGGCCGGGCCTTGCTACTAGGACCGCTGGCACAGACTATGAGACTACACAGGGGGCCTGGAGAATCTTCCAGAACCAGCCTTGCCAAGGAAAAGCAGGGCTGCCAGCTCCTTTCTCCCAGCCTAGAGGCTGGAGAATCCAATCCCTGTCTGGGAGCCTCAGACCCCCACGGGCCCAGGCTGGAGGGGAGGGAGCCGGGCCTGTCAGCAGGCAGTGGCGTCTGGGAGGCTGCCGCCTGCGCCCTGCTTTTGACAGGTGCTGGGAAAAGACAAAAAGCAGGGAAATTCAACCCTAGCCCCCGCTGGCCAAGGCCTCTTATCAGTGGGTGGGGCTGGTGGCATGAGGGAGAAGCGGGGCACAGACAACACTGTCCCTAGATCCCGGAGAGGCAGGCTCAAGTCTCCAAGTTCTGCTCTGTGTCAGGTAAGGTGGCCAAAGTCAGCCTGAGCCACCCCCCTGGGGGCACAGATGTGGGGACATCTCCGACTCCACAAGAGCCTCCCTCCTGTGCTAGCTTTGCCGGGGTGTTCCGGGTCCACAGGCAGCCCTCCTTTACCTGATTTCTCTACATTCATGGCATCACCAGCTGCCGGGGCCTCTCTGTCCCGCTTGGGGACCAGCGCCTGCCTCTTCAGGAGATCGTCTTCTTTCCTCCCCTGACTGTTGCTCTTGCACCCCTTGTCCTGCAGGGCCTGCTGCCAAGACACAACCAGAAGCCTCGCATGAAGGGGCTGTGCCAGGGAAGGACCCTGGACCCAGGAACAGTATACTCTGGAGCTGGTGTAGCCCTTAGGCCACCAGGTCAAGCTCTCACTGTGCTGGTGAGGGGCAACGAGGCCTGGAGTCTAAAAGAAAGTGGCCTTAGATCCCACAGCAAGACAGTGGTGGTACATACTCCTGCCCTGTGGCAGCCAGACCAGTACTAGCAAAGGAAGTTCTGGGCACCTGAAGTCCTCAGGCCACGCTTGGGCCAGCCCTGGAGGCTCCCTGGGTGCAATCACTAGCCAGCAGCCCGCAAGTCCACAGGCATGTCCAGCCCCACCCTACGCACCTCCGTCTCAGGGTAATGGCCCCCTGCTATGAGCTGTTACCACCCCTGGCACACAGACCCCCTACTCCAGCTGGGACCCTGAGGACTAAAAGGCCTTGTACAAGTCCACCCAAGCGGGGGGGGTCCCCTACCTCTCCCCACCCCATGTGGCTCTCCAGGGACCATGGGACCCCCTCCTCCAGATCAAGGAGGTTTGTAGACAGAGACGGGGACATAGCAGACCACTGAACAGGCGGGAGGGGAGTGAGACGAGCAGAAAGCAGTGCCAGGCGGCTCATGCAGGCAGATGCCAGGCAGGTGGCAGAGCCATGTAGAAGGGCGATCCCCCTGGAGGGTGGTAAACATGAAACAGACAGAGAAAACAATCCAGAGAGATCGATGGATGGTGGCTTTGTGGGAGGTGGAGGTGACAGAAGGCGACTAAGAGTAGAAACAAGATTATTTAAGCTTTTGAAGAATAAGATGAAACTTCACAGTGGGAAGGGGAAGGGAACAGAGGTGACTGCCCAGTTCATTCTGGGCCTGTCTGGCATGGGAAGTTTTCACCTGATCAACATCTACAGCATTTTGTTTGTTTCTTGACATCAATAGGGGTATCAAGGAGGAGCTTGCGCGCCTTTGTCCTCTCTGGATTCAAAACAGACAAGTGATATGTTTTAAAAATAGTCTGGCCACACATGATAGTGCACACCTGTAATTCTAGCACACAAGAGGCTGAGGCAAGAGAATCTTTACAAGTTCAGGGCTAGCCTGGGCTGTTGATTGAGTTCAAAATCAGGCTGAACTACACTGCGAAACCATACTTCAAAAACAAAACAAAAAAAAACGGTCTGGACTCGGCAGAGCAGAGCAGACCTGAGCAGACCACCTGTCGCCTCCTTGTGGTGGGGCTGTTAACTAAATCTCAGTACTTACCTTTCCCGAAGCTGCATTACCCTCCTTAAACTAAAAATTATAATAACAGCGCCTCTAGCGCTTGTGTGCCATAACTGCAGCAGTGAAGCGAAACACAAAGGGTCTGGTGCACAGTAGCAGTGATTATTATTTCTGTATTTTAAAAAATCTCCATTGTTTTTTTAAAACTTGGACCATCAAAAAGCCAATAAAAACAACTGAAAAGAAGAGGAAAAGCAACATCAGCAGGGTCCTTAGCTCGCCATCCACTCCCTCACTCCTGCCCTCTCCTGATTCAAAGCCGGGAAGAAAACCCTTTGTATTTTGGAAAATTCCTGGCGACTTAATTTTGTCCCCACCCTTTGACCAGCTGCCACACCATCACAAGCAGGTTTGTTGGCCCTGGCAGCAACAGCAACAGCTGGAAGTTCCCATTTGTCGACTGGAGCAAAGGTTACACTATTTCTGGCCTCCTGGCCAAGGCACAGGAAGGACAGACGGCCCAGGGCTGGAATTCCTACAGCACCTCTATGAGTGTCTTGGAAGCTGGGGGTCACTGCCCCTATGGGTTGGCCTGCTGCGACTGCAACCCACTCTGGCCCCACATCCATGATCCTGACATGACAGAGCCCTGTGGGGGCCCAAAGAGACATGAACAGCACGGAGGTTGGATTCTGGCTACAGCTTCTGGGAGCCTCAGCGTATCTGCTGACCCTAGGCCTCAGCTGCAGCCCGATACCCCATAATCAAAACTCAGGAACACAGCACCACCCAACTGGAGGCCTTGCATTCCTAACCATAGCCTCCCCATTTAAATACCAGTGGCCCAAGTCAGGGCAAAGACTAACTCTCTGGTTTCTTTAACTGTTCTCTGACCAGACTGGCTTTCCTTCAGACCTTACAGATAAAAGGACCACCTGGTTTACCTTTCAGGTGAACCATATCATAAGGGCTGAGAAACACCATGAAACACAAGCCTACTCCTGAAGCAACATTGGCCCTGGGCTCCTATCCGGATCAGGGGTTGGGGCCCCATACTGCCCAGCCCAGGGCTTTTGTCCACACTGAAGAGGAGTCGTTGGAAGAATACGTGTTAGCCAGCCCTCTCCTGCCCATGGCTCTGTACACGGTCTGTGTACAGCTCCTTCAAGGCTGTCTGCACGTGTGGCTTCCAGGAAGGCAGAATCTCTCCATGTGGATGTCAGAAGAGCATAGGGGAGGGTTAGCGGGTGGGGCTCAGGCACAGGCTTTCTTAGGGGCCTTAGCAGCAGCACCAGATAAGCCTGCATTTCATCCTCTGCGGTAGCATTTACGGCCCTTGCCTGCTCTGCATTCATGATCGTTCCATGACTCTCTGGCACCCCTGTCATACTATCAAATGTCTGTTCTCTTCCCTGTTTCCCTGCACCTAGCACAGCACTGGCACATAGTAGGCCCTTCATAAGTATCTCCTCAATGAATGTATGAGTTAAAAGTGGACAGAGCTCATGATGCTCTTGAAAGTACTCAAAGCCATGAGCTGCACGAATAAAGGGCTCACCATAATCAGAAACCATATAGAGAAAGTAGAGGAAAAAATATATCTGTATCTATATAGGTATATAGTGGTACTGGGACTTGAACCCAGGGCCTCAAGTATGCCGGGCAAGTGTTCTACCACTGAGCTACACTCCCAGCCCAATAATAGTTTATGGTAAAACCTCAAGTAGAATATTATGCAATAGTTTAAAAGAAAGAGGCTGACAGTCTATAAATATAAGCAGTTACATAGGAATGATAAATGAATAACCAAGTCTGTCATAGTAGATGTCTCAAGACAGACAAGAGGCATTCAGTTTCGGTACTGTATAAAAATGTATAATGTAAATTCTTTATACCATGTGTTATAAAGCTAGTTGTGTTCAGTGGTTCAGTCCCCCACTCACTGGGTGACCAGCAACAAGTTATTTAATCTCTCTGAACCTGTATGTCCTCCACTCAAAGCTCAGATAAAATAACTCTTGAGACAGTTAGAAGGACTGTATGAGATATGTAATGCCTATATTCAGCAATGATGTTTAACAAACACTAACTGCTATCTTTGCTCTTATTTCTACAATCAAATTCACACACATACATATAAAGTTTGCCTTTAAAAACCAGTGGTAATGGCAAGGGGGGACCCCAAGTTTCGGTGATGCCTCTTGTCTGGATTCTCACTTCAAACAAAGAAATACTGTATAAGCATGGTCCCCAGTCTCACTCCCAAGTGGAAATAAACAGCTACCCCAAACCAGCTCGTTTTCCCAATACTCCAGGGCCTGCTCATCTCAGCAAAGGCCTCATACTTCCCACTTCAACACCTCAGTCTGGGTGTGGCCAAAAAGCTTCTGCCTGCTCCCACGAGATCTCCATGGAGATATTGTACAAGCAAACTGCCCCATCCAAGCAGGCTCAGGGCTGGATGGCCTGTGAGGAGCATGGCAGAGAGATGCAAGGCAGGTCCCCAGAACCTGTTGGGGACCAGCTGCTAGAGCTCAGAGAACTAAGGGGCACCCTGCTCCGCTCACCCCCTCGTCCTGCTGAAGGCCCAGTGCTTACCTGCACAGTCAGGTAGAGCTTGCGGGGACTCCCAGGGTCCGCCCACTCCACGCTGCGGGCTCGGCACTGTGCTAGACCAGGGCGAGCTGCAACTCGGGCACTGGAGTCCTCCTCCCCACCAACCAGCGTGTCCCTTCCACGCCCTGTCCCGGGACAGAGAGATAGGTGAGAATCTCAAACCGCTGGCCACAGACCACTGGCCAAGCCTCGGCTAGGCTCAACTTTTACACTCTCTCTCTGGTGGGCAGGAGTGCCTCACATGCCCTCACATCCCTGCCCCATGTGCAAGGAAGGCCTGGCAGGGCAGTCACTGCCTTTTGTACCAAAAGCCACCTAGATTCTCTTCTGAAGGGCACCTGGCACCCTGCAGGGGTACCCTCTCTCCTCATAGTGGCTTTGGGGACCCACACTTGGTCTCTCTAGAGACAGTAGCATCAGGAAGCCAATGCCACCCTGGGAGGTGCACCCCAGGGCTGCGGCTTTATTACCCAGGCTGCCTCTAGGTGGCAATTTCTCCCTCTCTTCACTAAAGCCAAACCCACAGTGGGTAGCCTGGCCCCTACGGTCCCCAAAGCATCCTTAGGAACAGTTAAAGAGCATCCCCCGGGGCTCTGACACAATGCCCTCCTGACTAGACAAGCCCCTTCCCCATTTGGCTCCACCGTAGCCTGTGGGATGGACAGGTGCCAAACTGTGGAGCCATGGCCCTGGAATGCGATCCCATCTGACCGCAGCCACTGAGTGTTTCCCAGGCCCTTCCCCAAGCCCCAGTTTGCTTGTCAGTAAAATGGGGGAATAATAAGCCAACCCCACAGTCCTATGGTGAGGATCAGAAAGGAGGAGACATATGAAGTGCCTAGAGGGTACCAAACACACAGGAAGTGCCCCACATCCAGGGCCTGTGGGTCACAGCTGCCACCAGCTCTTCACTACCTCAGGATTAGAACCAGCAGGCCAGAAGGGCTAAAGATGTGCCTGGGGTCACATAGGGCCAGTATTTAAGTCTCTTGTGCTGACCCACACACTGCCACCGACCACTCTGGGGGGGGCATGAAGAGGCTGGTGGGGGCACTCGGAGAGGCCAGGCCCAAGACCCTCCCCCAGCAGCAGACCACGCGAGCACTTCACATCGTTCATCCGACCCATGTCTTAAAGTCTGTGTGGTCACAATATTCATTGTAAAGACCTGAGCGTGCACACATATACAGGCAACTATAAGGAAATGTACAAAATGCACGCTGACATTTTTTGTGTGGTTTTCTGTGGTTTTTCTCTTCTTTTCAATTTTTTTAGGTTTTCCAAGGGAAAAGGTTTTTGTTTCCCTTCTCTCTCTTTTCTAACCAAGAAAGCCACACTCGTTCACATTATACTTACAATCCTCTGGACAGCCTGCAGGACAGACGCCATCCACTGCCCCCTTCAGACAGCTGGGTATGCCTGACCCACAGCTTTTCCTGGAGACCCCCAGGGCCATCCCCAGCTCTGCTGGGGAGCAGCCAGCCCCAGGTAGCCACAAAAGCAGGGAGACCTTGAAAGGCACTGCCCTGGCTGCCCTGGCGGCACAAATGCGATGGTGGGGAAAGAGAGCAGAACAGGAAATTGCTATGTGTCCTCTCTGGGCCTCAGTACACAGAGGCTTAGACCTAATGGCCCAGAGGGACAGGCTAGAAAGCTACACCCGTCCCTGCAGGTCAGGAGTGAGAGCAGATTGCTGAAGGGATCTCACTGCAGAGCCCTGTCTCTCTACTCTGCCCTGTGACCTGGCCCCAGGGAGCTCAGTAAGGGGTCTCAGGAGCCTGTCCAGCCCCAACAATCCAGCTTCCACCAGGAATCAGAGGAGCTGCTCACTCCTTGACATCCCTGCACCAGGGGACATGACCCAGAAACGCTGGTCCAGTTGGCACTGACAGCATCCCAGGGGACAGCAAGGGCCCAGACTCCGGGACCCCTTCACTGCACACCTGTTACACGGATCTCTACAGAAGCCACCCAGGGCAACACCTAAAACTAAGCTCATAGCACCCAAAGCCAGCCAGGCCATGCTCCAAGCAGCCTCAGTGTGCTCCGCACACCCGTCCAGGGCGAGTCCAGGCGGGATTGAGTGTCAGCACTGCGCCAGGCACCCAGCACTTCACTTACCTTGTTTACAGCCGTGGGCAGGGACCAGAGCGAGCTCCCAAGTGTGTGCCAGGCAGACCGCAGAACCCTAACCCGGCAGGGTCAGCGAGAACACGGTCGATTCCCCCTCGAGCCTTAAACTGTTAAAGTTTAACCCACACCCGAGCCTCCTCCTGTGAGACTGATGCTCCCTCCCCCCCTGGCGCTGCACTACCTGACTGCTACCCTGTAATTACCTGACAGCTCGGACTGAGTCTAGAAACCTCGAGAAACCTCAGTCTCATCTCTAGTATCTGGAGGAAGGAAGGGAAATAAAGAGGCATTTTAAAAATGCGGACTCACCAGTTCTCAACCTCCCCAGGCCGGTGTGTGGGAAAGGGCGGGCAGCCGGGCTGGCTGGGGCCGGGGCGGGGCGAGCCATCCCCAGCTCACGCTCCCGGGCCCTGGCCCGGGCCACTCTCCACAGGCCCCGCAATGAGGGCGTGGCTCCCAGGTTCCACGGCCTTCGAGAGGGGACCATGGCCCGGGGCTCAGCAGCCTTCTCCGAGCATGGGGCAGCCTGTGGAGACAACAAGGGGAGAAGAGTTTGATGCAGGCTGGTGGGCACCCAGCCATCTGGAAGGGTCCACGAAGGACCAGTCACCTGTTACCCAGAGCAGCAGCTCCAACCACAATGTCCCCAAAGATCCCTGAGCTCACAGGCCACCGTGGGGCCTGTCTGTGTTGGGGTGCTTGTTACTGCATAGGGAGGCTCACGAGTGGGTGAGGAGGCACCAGGTGTGCCTGCCACATCCAAGCCCTGCCTCCCAGAGCCTGGCAGCAGGAAGACCTGCCGGTCCCAGTGCTCCCTGTGGAGTCAGCACCAGCAGTCGGCAGCATCCAGTGACTCCCAGCCTTTCTCCCAAAGCCATCGTACTTTCTAACCCCACTCGGACATGTGCTTGGCCCTCAGCCATGAGGCTCCCCTGTCCCAGGCCTATGGGCCAGCAGCCATGCTCTGAATGTCACTCATGGGTTCAAAGAGCTAGAGGCAAGATAAGAGTTTTTTATTTTGTTTCATTTGCAGTAATGGAGGAAGAATCCAGGGCCTTTACACTGAGCTACCTCCCCAGCCCACTCACCCCCATCTTAATAAGATAAGGGCCAAGTCACTAAGTTACCTGGGCTGGTCTTGAACTCTCCATCTTCCTGCCTCAGGCTCCCAGAGTGTTGGGGTTACAGGCATGCACCACCATGCCTGGTGAAAGTCAGGTTTATACACAGCAAATGATCTTGCAATGCAGCTCATGCATGTATTCAAGTAGCTTTCATTTTGTGCCTAGAGCATTGTACCCTGCCAGGTACAATGGGGTTTGTTTGGCTTGGTTTGTTTTCTTTTGAGATAGGGTCTCATTATATAGTTAAGTGTAGTTCAGACTACTCTTGAACTCACTATATACCCAAGGCCGGCCTCAAACTCACAGTGATCCTCTTGCCTCAGCCTCCCTAATGGTGGGATTACAGACATATGCCACCTCTTTCAACCAGTCAAGTGTTAGCATACAAAGATTCATTCTTTTTTTTATTTAATACATTTTTATTAAGTGCCTACTATGTGCCAGGCATATGCGAGGGGTCTTAGTTTTGATCAGGAGAAATGTGGCCTCATAGCTCACAGTCAGAAAGGAGATAAACACTTCAGTTAAATCTTATGATATGAACAGGATATGGGCAGACTAGCAGTGTGTGCCAGGTGCCAGGTACTAGCTGGTGTGGGAAAGGGAGGTGGGGTGTAGAGTACCGGTCAAGGGCAGAAAGCTGTGGGAGCGAGCCCCTCATGAACTGAACAAGTAAACAGAACAGAGTTTGAGCCTCCTGGCACACTTTTACTCTACACCTTTGCCAGGTGCAGAGCAACCTCAAGGGCACTGAAGCTAAGTTTCAGTCCCAGACTCAGACGGTAATGCCAATTACAGAAACGAAGTCAGCCTGGAGGGATGACATGGAGTTTGGTTGTAAGAGTGAGTTGGGAGCACCCTAGGGACTTCCTATGGAGCTGCTTAGGCAGTGACCACTTTCTGCCAGGCAGCAAAACATCTATTTGAATAAGGTCCACCTCCTGTGACCCACTTTGGTTCCCTGAGGGCGGGACCTATACCACCAGTAGCACCAGCCTTCTGTGCCCACACTGAGCATTCTGCAATGGCTTGTCGGCTGACTATCCTGAAACACACACACACACACACACACACACACACACACACTCTCTCTCTCTCTCTCTCTCTCTCTCTCTCTCTCTCTCTCTCTCTCTCTCAAGGTCTGACTGAAGCTTGGAAGAGCGATCACAGCTAGCCACTCAGACTCACAGCTAAAGGCCACTGCTGCCAAAGGTCAGGATGCAATCTCCAAGGTTGAGCAAGAGAAAAGGCAACCAGGTGAGGATAGGCAAGGAATGGAAGGTCAGAGAAACGACACATGCAGAGTCCTCAGAAGTGACCAGAGACTGAGAGGGAGAGGATGGTCAGATGGCCATGTCTGGAAGAAAGCCCAGGAAGCAGAAAGTCCCCGGAGCCCTTTAGGACAGGTCAGCTGAGCAGGGCATAGGGCAGACTTGGGAAGCCTCAAGGAATGGGGGCGGGGCAGAAGCAGCAGCCACTTCCTTCTGTTTGGGAAGTTTGAGCAGGATGGGAGGAGAGAGTGCTGAGAGGATGAGGCCTTAGACAGGGGAGAGCTGAGACGCTGGCTGTGCAGGAGCAGGAATAAAGAAGCAACAGAAGTACAAGTGCAGGGGCTGGAGGCCTGATCTTTGGTGTCTGATGTTAGCTGGCAGAGACCTGGAAGAAGCAGCTGCAGTCTCTTCGTCTCTGCCTTCCTTGACCGAGGAAGACAAAAGAGGAGCTGACCCTTGGGTACGGCCTCACTGGGAGGGGGCAGGAGTGTGGGCCAAAACCCAGAGCAGAGGCCAAGCTACAAACGTGGCTCAGCACCACTGAGACCTGAGATGGGCCACAGTGGAGTGGAAGAGCTGAGGGAGCAGCCACACGTCCCCTTCTCCAGCCTGTGCAGCAGAGACGGGCAGAAACCAACCCTGCGGACGGATGGGGAAGGAGGAGGAAGGCAGGGCCGCTTTGAGCCCAGCTCCCGGCACAGCGAGCTGGTGCCTGGTGCAGACGGCTGCTTCATGGTTGAAAGAAGACTTAGGGGGAGATTAGCTGGGGCAAGATAGAGGCCAGAGGAGACCACGTGCCTGTGCTATCTGGAAGGGAAGTTGGAAAGGTAGCCAGGAAGATGTCAGGAAGAAAGAGGAAGGGTGTGTGCTAGAGCAACAAGAGGAAAAAGCAGCCAAATTTACCAGCTGGTGGGGTATGAAGGTCACAAGTATCAAGAATCTCAGTAGTCCAGGGTTCTAGGCCAAGACAGAATCTAAATCCCCATCCCTTATTTGCATTAGTTTTAGATACTTAAGCTGGTATCCTGGGACCTCTACTGACTGACTCACAGGGTGGAACGTAGGCACTGGCTCAGAATTTGGATCTGCTCCTTAGAACAAGTACATCCTTAGGACAATTGCTTTGCCTCTCTGTGCCTTGTTATCTCCATATATAAAACAGAGAGAAGTCTGCCTGTGTAGCACTGGTATAAAGATGTGACAGTGCATATGTAAAGTGCTCAGAACACTACTGGAATATACAAAGAGCTCAAACATTTAACTGTATGAATTTTGCTCCAGTGGTGGGCACCTGCCTGTCCAGGTTTAAGCCAAGGCAGTCCCCGCTGCCATAGATGAGGGACATTGCAAAGTGTGAGGGGCAGACTTGATAAGACTTCTAGAGCGGAGGGACTAGTCTCCCCGGGAAAGCAGTAAGTGGACTGGGACTTGCTCTGCGCACAGTCACACTTCCTGGGTTTTCTGGCCAATTCAGATTTCAAAGCCTCTGTTCCCTCGTGCTGTTACAGACAGCAGAACTCAGCACCCCACGTCCCTGAAGTCCAGTCACTGCAAACACAGGGCCCCGTTCTGAGGCTGCGCTCCCAGCAAATGACCCTCCCTGGCCAAGGAAACAGCCACTTTATCAAGGGCATGGGGAATACAACCTCCTCTGGCAGAGGAAACCAGAGAAGGGGAAAGGACAGGGGTGGTCACAACTCCCAACCTTGAGACAGAAGTATTGGGGAGTGGAGCGGGGCTGCAAAGCCTACTTGAGAATTTAGATACAGCAGGGCCAGGCCCTTCACTAAGGCCAGCCAGAGTTCTGCTCCAACTCGCAGGAGTGCATGGAAGGAGGCAGCTTCTGGGCTCACCCTGCCTGTTCGGATTCCCCAGCTGCGGCTGTCAATAGCTCAATTCCTTACTGTCCCAGAGGGCACTGGCCAAGGCCCTCCTTCCAATCTCCGGGCCAGGCCAGGCTAGCGCACTCCACCCCCGGCCCGGCAGGGGGTGGCAACTGCCCAGAAGGAGCGGTGGGAGGGACTGAAAAGACAAGACCTGCCCCGGCCCTGGGGGTGCGAAAGACCCTGCCGGGAAGGGGGCGGCGCTGACTGACCCACAGCTCCCAGGTAGGGTCTACGCTCTATCTAGCCAATGAAATCGAAAAGGGGTCCCATGGGACCTGCGGTCCCTAAGCCCAGCTACCGGGCAATGTCCTGGTCTTGGTCTGGATGACACCAAGGGACGGCGTGGAGGGATGAGTCTAGGGTCCCGGCCTTCCCATGTCCCTACTGGGTTCCAGCACAGGGATCCCGCGGGTAGGTCCGACCCAGACAAGGCACCCGGAACCGACCAGCAAGGCGGAGCCTGGTTGCCCAACCCGACTGGGCCCCGACTCACCGGCCTGGCGCAAGCAGGATCCCCAAGTCGCCGCAGCGCCCGGGGCTTGGCCGGGCCCGCCGGCTGAAGGCAGCTCCACGCCGCCGCCGCAGCCTCCTCCTCCTCGGCCCGCCCCGCTCCGCCCCTCCCGCACACTTTCCACAGGAAATGATTAACTCGGGCCGCGGCGCGTTCCCATGGCAACTGCCTGTACCCGGCGGGGAGGGGGCGACGCTCGCGCTCCTGCACACATTCGGGCACTTGTCCCCACACACGCGCCAGTGCACACGTGTGTGCTCACCCTCCGGTGCACACGCGCCCGTCCTTTTCCAAACAGGCTTGCGCCCTTTGCTACCAACACATGCTGCACACACGTCTTTACACAAGCAGCCCCAGAGCGCTCTAGGTTCCTTCCCAGGCGGAGGCACACTCCCAGCAGCGCAGACTCGCACCAGTACCCACAGCCTCAGCCCCAGTACAAAACTTTCACACTCTCGAGCCAGTTCACATACATGCTTTGCTCACAGGGTATCACGCGGGCATATTTTTTCCCCTTCTAGCGTGCACAAGTGCTCTTGCACACGAGGTAGGACACATACACTGTCACACGCTCCCATGTGCCCTGGCACTAGTGCTCTGCAGCTTACATACATGCCTTCACCCCCTCTAGCACCCACACTTTAGCCAGCTGCCTCCTGCCCAAGAGCCCCCTGTCGGCCGGACCATCCTTGCAAATGAACCTCGAGCAGCAGCTGGGAGCTGCTTGGGGTTAACCTAAAACCTCTGTGAGTGCCAGGGAAAACACAGCAGCTCCCAGCCTAGCCCAAGCCCTGGAAGGCCCTCTTCAGGATGTGCCTGGGAGCCTCGGAAGAGGCCTGAGAGAAAGCAGGGAACACCAGCTAGAGGGACAGCTGACCTAGAGGAGCCGCTGTGTTCTTTGTCTCCAGAACAGAGGCAACATTTTGTTCTGGAGTCAGCAGCATTTGCCCCCTCCAGAATGTGTGAGGAGGAGACGGCAGCAGCTCAGAAGCCAGCCTGGCACAGGCCAATGGTCCTGCAGATAACAAGCATGGTGGGCATTCTGCGCCCTCCTGCTTGGCAGGGGATGGCCCAGGAGGGCACTGGGGGGGGGGGTCATACAACTCCAGATGGGTCGTCTCCTGCTCCTGCCTGGGTGCTGGGCTGGCAGTTAAGAATTTCACCGGGCCTCACAGTGTTCTGGATGCCAGACCAGGATGGTAACAATCCCCATCTGGAAGAGGGCTAGTGCCTGTTTCATTTTCTGAGATTCTGAAGGCCCCAAAAAGGGTAAATGTCACTCTCCTGGAATCCTTCCCTGGGGAGTTAGATTTCTAGCCAAGCCCTCTTAGGGGAGTTACCCTCTCAGAACCCCCCCTAACCTGAAGATTTCTGACCAAGTATCTCCTTTTAAGACAGCCCTTATTCATTGACTGGGACACGTAGATAGTGCCCACTTTCAAGTTTTTTTTAATAAAAGCAGATGTGTCTTCAGAGTTGCTTCACTGACATTAACTACAGATTCCTTCTGACAAAGCCAAATTCAGATTTTTTTAGGTTAATAATAATATTTATTATTTGTTCTCTGATTACAGAAGTAATAGCTGTTCACTGTAACCACCCCCCCCTCCACTGGGGATAAATGCTGCCAGCACTTCAGTACAGCTTTTTTTCATGTGCACATAACAGGGACCATTTAGTCAAAGCTAACTCTGTGCCAGGCACTGTGCTGAGCTCTTTATAAACAAGATCTAACCCTGATCACCCTATGAAGTGGGCACCATCATGTCGCCATTTTTTTAGGAGGGAAAACCTGAGCCTCAGAAAGTTCATTCACAAACCCAGTATGAGTCAGAGCTGAGCTATGAGCCCAATAGGGACCTAAACACATGGACCACCACCGCACATATGTACATAAGTACAAGAGTTTATTAAGGCTAAAGCACTAGAGAAGGGAAAAACAAAATTGGCAAATTGGGAGGAGGCAGTTTTAAAATTCTAGGAAAACTCTGACTTGAAATGGAGAAACTGAGCTGTTAAACAACAGTCGGAATTTGTTTTAAGAAAGCACAGTATCACCAGGAACTGCATACCAACTCCAAGGTCATTTCTATCCCCAAAACCTCCCTGATGGTTTACATAGAGGCTGCCCACTGTCTCCTGGCCACAGGGGACTTGCCAGAAACCTGCCCATCCCAACATGAGCATTTGCCCTTGACACTCCCTGCCCACCTGCTAGAGGCATAGCTGTCCCTCGAAAGGCTGGACAGAAGCTGGCAGATAGAAGACTGCAAACCCATACCTATATCCACCCTGTCCCCCAAGTAGGTCAGCATTGCCATCTTTGTGTTCAAAGGGCCTGAAACCCCTAACCTGTCACGCATCCACATCCAAAAGAGACACCCACAGGCCTAACAGTTCCTTTCCCTGGAAGGCAGCAAATGGGAATGATGTTTGACTTAATCCTCTCAGCAACCCAGAGTCAAGAACGCACAAGATGCTCCAGTCTGAATGATTTAACTTAAGACCCAATCTTGCCTCTCCCTTTGCAAATGCTTAACACCCCCAAAGGCCTTTGCAGTCACCCTGCAGCCACCTGCCTCATAGCTGACCAGTTCCTGCCCTCCTTTGAGTCCTACAAGCTCATCATTCACCATCCTGGGTGCTCCCAGACACCAGCAGGCACCCCTCCTTCTGTAATGGCCTTTCCTGTCCAAGGCAACCCCTCTTGGAGGGCAGGCCCCTTCCTAACATGATGACAAGAGCGTCGCCACATGGCCTGATGTCTCTAAATGCACACTAGGCATGCAGAATTCAAAGAATAGGAAGCAAGAAACATGTCCAGACTTTCTTCACATGTGAATTCATGGAACTTCCTACCAGAAGGAACAGGATACTTGAAGCAATTATTTCAGTGTGGTCAGTAAGGAGCACCCTGCAGCTATGAAATGTGTGCATCCTTTCACTATCTTGGGTAACAATTTTTTTGTGTGTGAGATGAGGTCTCACTATATGGCCCAGGCTGACCTTGAACTCCTGGGCTCAAACGATCTTCCTGCCTCAGCCTCTTCAGTAGCTAGGCCACCTGGCATACACCATCATGCCCAGCTAGCAGCGTCTTGAAGTAAGCAAACATTCTGGTGTTAAGAGTCCCACATTAAGCAATCCTGACTCCATGCAGTGCTGGCTGGAACCAGTATCTCCCTGCATCCCCAAAATCATCATGAACTATGCAGAGACCCTTGGCTGGGCTGCAGCTCCCTCTTGCCTTTGTTCTGCCAAGCCCACAGGCTCAGCAGATAGTTGAAGGACTAGCACTTCTCACCTCTCTCTCCAGTCCCCTTCCTGCTCCCTGTGTCCCTCCAAAAGCCATTAGCAGGGGGAAAATTTCCCCATTTTCAGAGGTCCCTGCACGGAGCCCAGCCCCCTCCCAGGCCCAGGCAGCGGTGACCTGAGCAGGTGGCACCCACCACTGGCTCTCAGAGCAAAAGGAACAAACCTCCTCCTCCCCTGAGCAGGATTTGGCAGAGTTTCCCTCCCCCCTGCACACTGGGAGCGAAGTAAACAGAGGCTTTTGATTAATCATTTCCTACAGTCTACAAAAATGAGAGGAATGCAAACACTGTGGAGATAATACAGTGAGCACCCAGTAATAAAAAGATTTAGTGAGAAGGGCCACAGAAGCGGCACAACCAGAGAATCCCAGCTGGATCCTGGGCTCACTTGGATCCCTGGATTCTTCACAAATGCTCCAGGCTCCACCCCTCCCTGTGGCTTGCTGCTCCCAACTCCTCTCCTGCTAAGCCCAAGAGTGCGTTATTAGTTAACCTCAGTCCTACTTCCCCTCTCTTTCCCATGCGCTTCTCCCCATCTGCTGCAAATTCTAGGTGGCTTTGTGGCTTTTGCACGCTTGCTGGTCTTTAACTCTTAACCTTGGAGATGTTCCTGCCTTAGCTTCCCCATAGCTGGGACTACAATCTCAGACCACTACACCCTGCAAGGATTCTTTTTTTTTTTAACTTGATTTTTTTCTACACCAATGTAAGAGAAGCCAAGAAAAGGAAAAGCCACCCTGAGCTTATTGTCATTGGCCCAGATTTTTTTTTCTGGTCTCTAACCTTGGGCAAATATATTCATAGTAAAAAGAGACAGAACAGTCATTAGAATTATCAGAAGAACACAAATCATGGGTTTAGGGACCAGGTAGGTATGTGTTTGAACCCCAGTTTAGTCACTTCCTGGGTGCCTCAGTTTCCTCCTGTGAACATGGGACTAGCAGTAGTACCTGACCCACTGGCTGAGGCTGAGATATAAGGCAGAGCAGGCATGAGGCACCTTTAGCCCAGCATCTGGCACATGACTGGCATTTTCACAAGCGTAAACTACAGTAGATGAAACAGTTTAGCAACAATTTAATCAACACTGTCCAGTTATTTTTTCTTACCAAGGCTTACTCTTTTATGCAGACGCCAGACTGAAGCTAAGGTTGAGATTCCATGCACCACTAGGGTCCCACTGAAAAGTATCATTTTTAGCGGCTGCATAATATTCACAGAGGGGTGCTGCCTGGACCAAGTCAATCATGCCAGGAGGCCAATATCTGAGCAGTGCCCACAATTTCACCTTTAAAGACAGTGTTGCTATCAACATTGCCCCCGCACCAGCCCATGCATTCTGGGATGAGGGGAGAAAAGGAGCTGTCTGTTTCATAAACTCTGAGTAGAGTCTGAGCATTTTGTTTTTGCTTCTGACACGTCACCAGATTGCCCTCAGCAGGGCTGTACCAAATTTACACAAGCGTTGGCAGCATTTTTTGATGAAAACTACTTTTCACTCTAATTTACAGATTTTTCTCTTGGATCTCAAATTCTGGCCCTGGCTGGCTCTCCTGCGTGGCACAAAGCATGTGGGGCAATGTCTGAGTGGCAGCCGTCAGCAGGGAGAAGCTGTCAGCCAGGCGGGGCCTGATGGAACCAGGGCAATGGCTCAGGCTCCTTCCCCACCCGCTTTCAAGTCCCCAGCCACCTCCCAGGTGGCTCCAGGCCACCCCACCACCCTGCGCCCACCAGCACACAGATGGCTCTGCCCAGGCAGCCGTCAGCCTGGTGCTCTCACCCACCCCTAGAGCTGCCTGCTGGGGGCTGGGGGCTGGGGGGCTGGGGCTGGGGCTGGAGCAGGGAAAGCCCTGTTCTAGAAAACTCCAGCCCCAGTTGACCCCTGGGCACTGCCCCCGTGTCTGCCCCTGAGCTGGAGCTTCACTTGCCAGGCTGTGTGGCAGCCACGCCAACCCCAGGCTCCTCCTCTCCAGGCCGCCCTTGTTTGCAAACAGCTGCGGAAGTTTTGATGCTGCTGATTAACCAGCCTCCCACGGCTGGCTCTCAGTTCTTAGTCATCCCCAGAAGGCCCAACTTCCACCTGCCCCACCAATGTCACCAGTGTCCAGGTGACAGGGAACAAGCAAGACACTGTCTCAAAATAAAAAAGGGGTGGGGACGTAGCTCAGTGCAAGGGCCCTGGGTTTAATGCCTAGCATTGCAAAAACAATAGAGCAACTGAGGCACCGCATTACGAGAATACCTACAGGAGGTCCACAAATGTGTAGGGTAGCTGTGGACAGGTGGCGTGGGGTACTGGAAAAGGCGGGTGTTAACCACGCGCAGTGGTGCCCAACTGTAATCTCAGCTATTCAGGAAGCTGAGGCAGGAGGGTCAGCAGTGCCAGACCAGCCTAGGCAACTTAACAAGACTGTTTCAAAATAAAAAGGATGGAGGAAGTAGCTCAGCATGAGAATGCTTGTCCAGCATGCTCAAGACCCTGGGCTCCATCCCCAGCACCACTCTCCAGAAAGCAAGTGTTACAAGGCAAAAGCTGTGTCCCCAACCTACTGTGTGACCTGGGGCAGACTTCTTTCCCAATGGGTCTCTGCTAGGGTAGGTGGTGACCTCCCTGAAGCGGCCTGAAGTGAGTGGTCCTGGGAAAGTGTCACTCCGGGTCTGAGAAGGCAAGGAGGGAGATCCCAAGGGAAGGCGGCCACAGAGATCTGGCCAAAGGGGCCTTTGAATCTGACTTCTGGGAGTGGGGTCACTGCCATCCCCTCAACCACTGTGCCCTCACTCAAACCCCAGGAGAGGGGCACATGGGGTCATCCAGGGAGCAGTGGCGCCAGTAGAGAAGCGGGTACGAGTGCCCACCTTCACGCCCCTCCTCCCCCACCTCGGGGGAGGGGGCACAAAAATGGATGGAGCTCAAGCAGCAGAGACCCTGCACAGGAGGACACAGTGCTGCCCACCTCGGGGCTGCAGACAGAGCTTGGCAGGAGTCCCTTGGGGGCCAGGGGCAGGCACGACACAGAGAGTGGGGGTGAGAGTTGCTGCTGCCCAAAGCCCTGCAGCTGGCCCCGTGCTCTGGGCAACTCGGGGTCTGCATGTGAGTGTGGCCCTTGTAGGGGCAGCACCAGCACACTCCAGACCCCCAGCCTGGGGCACGAGTGCAGGACTAAATTGGCCAATGAGAAGTAGGGGCTCCTGTACTCCTATGAGGGCCAATTCCCAGGGAAAGCCAAGAACATCGAGGTGCTGCTTCTGGTGTAAATATCTGCAGGCACACAGCCCAACACACCCAGCCACATGGCACAGCTGGCCCTGTCCTAGGTGGACAGAGGAGATGCCCTTGCAGACTCCAGCCATCCCAAGGGTCCCACCTATGTGCCCGCCGGGAGGCTCCAGGCAGTAACAGAGATTTCCCTCTGCTGCGCAGCACAAATCCAGCCTGGCAGGCTCCTCACACCCTGCAACTCGTGCCTTTGTAGGGAAGAGATGTGGCACTAGGAGAGCCCTGCTGCAGAGCCCCAGCCCCAAGATGGAACCGAGTGCTTGCCAGGCCAGAACAGCCCCATGGCTCGGGCAGGCAGTGGGGGCACGGTGCTGGTCGGGGTAGCCCCTATGCCGGGAGGTGTGCGTGCCATGAGTGGCTCCACTCTAGACAGCCCCATGCGGTGGGCTCCTGTTGGGCCCAGAGCCCCTGCAGCACTCTGCCTCCCCAGGGTGGACAGGGCGTCCCTGTCCCACAGCCACTCTGCAACTCTTCTCAGCTGCCTGCAGCCACCCTGCGCAGCTCTGCACTGCCATCCCCAGCCACAGCACCTCTTTCAAAGGGACCTTGAATTCCCCACATGTTCCCACTTGCGGCTTGCAGTTACCTGCGTGGCAGTAGCCCATGCACCTGTGAGGCCCCAGGAAGACACCAGGAAGTCCTCTGTGCGGCTTCCAGATTCTGACCAGTGAGAAGCCAGAACCACCTTCCTTCCTTTCGCTCACCTGGCACAGGAGTGGTGACTCTGGGGGACTCATCAATCTCTTCCATTATACCAGAGCTCCCAATCAGGCTTCCCTGCTGTGTGACTTGGAGACTCAGCCTCTCTGAGCCTCAGTGTCCTCATAAATGCTACTATTTATTGAGCATTTACTGTACGCCACATGCTAAGTATTTTATGTGCATGATCACATTTAATCCTTTCAGCACCCTACAAGGTGGGTCCTACTATTCGCGTTGCGGATGGGGAAATTGTAACTGTCAAAGCTACCACGGTTATTGTTTGCCTCCCCCCCCTGTCATTACTGAGACTTGAACCAGGGAGAATGGAACTATAGCCTTAGTTCTTTTTATTCTTAGCTAAGGTCTCGCTAGGTTGCCAAGGCTGGCCTGGAACTTGTGACTCTCCTGCCTCAGCTTCCCAACTAGCTAGGATTATAGGGTGCTTTCCCTTCTCCCACCAGTGCTGTCTGCAGCACAGAAGCCACAGTAAACAGGCTGTCTAGTCAGTGGTGACCTCAATCTGGGGTCCTGGAGGCACATTTGTAACCAGAACAGCTTCAGGGTTGATGTTGCCAGCTCTAGGCCACAGGAACAGAATGTCCCAAAACTCCACCCTGTAAGCGCCAAAGGCCCCCGTGTTTCCTGAGTCCCTGTCCCTTCCAAACAGCTCCCAGAAGCCCCGGGGGCTGACTCCAGGTTCTCTGCCCATCACCCCCCACCCTGCTGAGCTGGGGCCACCTGAGCGCCTGGCCTGTCTCTTCCACCAGAGAGCCTGAGGCTGCCCCAGGTAGGTGCTGTGCTTTCCAAGAGGAAGGCGAGGTGGGGAATCCTGCAAACCCTCCTCCTGAGGCCTGGGGAGAAGAGAAGGAGATGAGATCTGGGCACACCCTCAACTCTGCCCAGCTGTGGCTTATCCCACTGCACAGTCACTGGGGTTCATGGCCTCACCAGATTCTTCTGTATAACCCCAAACTCCGGACTCCTCTCCCGCCACTCCCACACATGGGTTCCTGTGCAGCACTCGGGGCCTGGAATAAGTCTGCACCCCATGGTGAGGGCTGCCAGGGGCTAGGGCCACTCACACATGGACCCAGCCGGGCCACCCCTGCTGCAAGTGGACTTTTACTTCCTTCAACTTCAGCTGGATGAGGGCCATCAGGTGTTCCTCTGCCCCAAGGTCTAGGCCTCCCTCTTCCTGGTGTAAATTAGCAGCCCTAAACAGGTACCCACAGGGGAGCTGCCGACCCCCCTTCTAGGTTGATCTGAGCCATCTGACCTGCTACAGATGGTTATTCAACAAATGTATCCGAGATATTGGGGAGAGAGGAGAGGGTGACCCCACTCCTAAGAGCCCCTCAAATTCTTAAAACTTCCCCATTACAGGTAAGAAAGCTGAGCTTCTAAAAGATGAAGTGGGGACACCAGGTATGGAGCACACCTGTAGTCCTAGCACTTGGGAGGCTGAGGCAGGAGGATATTACATCTGAGTCTGGGCTGCATAGTGTGAGGCCAGCCTAAGTGACACAGTGAGACTCTGTCTCAGAAAACAAAGACAAAAGCAAAATCATAGCACTCCTTGCCCCAAACTGAGAAGTGGGAGACTCAGATCTTTTCTCGTCCAGCTTCTTCTCCCTCCCTCCTTCCTTTCCATTGAGGAACGGAAGTCAGCAGAGGGGCAGGGGTTTTGGCTGACACATGAAACCCTTCCCTGGGCTCACAAGTGCGAAGTGAGTCAGGGCCTCGCCTCTGGCCTCTCTCGGGGAGCAGGCGAGCAGCTGACGTTCCTGTCTGCATTACAAAACCACCACAGGCTGTGGAGTGGCCCTGCCAGCAGCTCCAAAGTGTCCTTGGAATGTTGTTGCTGGACAGGTTTGTGAGGCATTGTGAGCCGGGCTCCAGAACCAGGCTGGGTGGTTGCCACGCCAGGCGTCACCTAGGAGGCCCGGGTGCAGGGCAGCCACTACCCTCTCACAACAGGGATAGGGAAGGCCCCCCAGACCTCAGCATTAGCCTCCTCCAGACTCACAGATGTCAGCCAGCACCCCTAGTGCAGCCAACCGCATCCTCTAGGCAGGATTAACGGGAGACCGGGACCCAGGGCTGCCCTTCCCGCCCACGGCTAGCAAGACTTGGGGTGAGGGGAGCTGAAGGGCTCCCCCCACTGCTCCACAGCCATCACAACCTACCGACCCCATAAATAATACTGAGGATGATGGCAACAGTAACAACAGCACGTGCTGCAGTGCTGAGGGCTTTTCCTGGACTGGCGCGTGTATCGGTTTCCTGTGGTTGCGGTAAAATCACTACCAAGTGGGCGGCTGAAAACATCAGGAAGTATTCTCTGCTGGTTCTGGAGGCCTCAAGTGCATGTTCAGGGCTATCAGCAAAGCCACTACAGAAGGCTCCTTCCTGGCCTCTCGTAGCTCCTAAGCAGCAGTGATCATCTCTGCCTTTCCTTGGTTGTAGGTGGAGCCCTCCAGGCCCTGTCTGTGCCCCATGGGGCCCTCCTCTCTCCGCTGTGCCCACATGGCTCTCTTCTTAGGAAGGGGAGTTGCACAGTGAGACCCCTCCATGGGAAAGGAAGGGGAGGGGGGGAGACAGGATTCTAGGGTCCTAATGATGCTGGACTGCTCCACCAACCAGTCCGCATCGAGGCACACACCTATAATCCCAGTGCTCTGGGAAGCTGAGGCAGGACAATTGCAATTTGAGTCCAGCCTGGGAAATTTAGTGAATTAATGAGACCCCATTTTCAAAATTTAAAACAATAAAGTAAAAAGGGCTGGGGATGTAGCTTAGTGCAAAGGCCCTAGCTAGGTTCAACCCCTAGTACTGTAAAAAAGGAGGAGGCAAAGGAGAAGGAAGGCGGCCATATTGGATTTAAGGCGCACTCTGTGTATATCTGCGGGGACTTTATTTCCAAAGAAGCTCACATCCTGGGTTCTGGATGGGCACAATGGTCAACTTAGTACATCACAGGGAATCCTCTCAACTCATGGGAGACTGCTCTTACCCCATTTTACAGATAAGAGACTCCAGAGTTTAAGCAACTTGCCAGAGGGCACATCACCAGGACAGAACCGGAACTGACTTCTCTAATGCTAGAACCCAAGCAGTGTTGTCCCAAGCATCACCACCACCATCTTCCCCCCAGGGCAGGCAGCTTCTCATTCCAAGGGCCGTCATTGTGTTTCCTTTCTCCAGCAGGGACCCCCAGGGGCTGGGTTACGGTCCACGCAGAGCCAGGGTCTCCGTTAATCAACGCAGCCAAGTTTGCACAGCTAAAGTATGCTGGGTCCACCGTGTAAGCCCACAAGGGGACCTAACGGGACCTTTGGGAATTTTCTGGCTAAGCCAGCTGAGGCTATTTGTGCTGGTGACCAGTGGCCTCCCTTGTTTACTGATAACACACGCTTCAGCCACACTGGCCAACCCATAAAAGATATTATAAATCTGCAGCTTAGATTGGACTCAACTATCAGCCCAGCTGTGTAAACGGTTACAAAGTGGAAGCAATCCAGGTCAACAATCTGAGTGTGACGGCACGTGCACCCAGCCCTCAGAGAGCCTACAAAGCGCCTATAAACTCCCAGCACTCTTGAGAGGCCGAGGCAGGAGGACCACAAATTCAAATTCACTATAACTTAAGAAGACTTTAGCTCAAGATTAAAAAAAAAATTAAAGCCAGGGATATAGTTCAGTGTGAAGGCCTGGGGTTCAATCCCTGTCTCTCTCTCTCTCTCTCTCTCTCTCTCTCTCTCTCTCTCTCTCTCTCTCACAGACACACACACACACACACACACACACACACACACACACACAGGTCTTACATTGAGCAGCTGAGCTGGGAGCCTGGGAGGCAGTGACAGATGTGGTAGGTGCTGTTCCTCTGGCTGCGAAGGTGGCAGCTCAGACACAACCCCACCGTCAGCTCTGTGTCTGGCTGCAAGTGGCATCCAACAGTTTGCATTGAATGTTCACAGGAGCCCCATGAAGAAGTACTGTTGTTACAATTGCTTTTCCAGTGGAGGACCCGAGGCCGGGGAAGTTCACTCTGCTGCCGCTGGCACAGGGCAGGCCTGCATGGCTGAGGGAGAACAAGCCAGGGCTCCCCAAATAGCACAGGGCACGGGATGGGGGACATAGGTCCCTGCATAGGCAGGAGGAAGGACCTGAAGGACCCCACACAGCAGCCGTGATCTTAACTATAAAGGAGGCTGCCTCCCCATCTAGCTTTAAAAGCCTCAGTGGCTTCCTGTGGGGCTTACACCACCACCAGAACCCCTTCCTGTGGTCACCAAGGCTACCCAGGGCAGGCCCCAGAACCACCCGCCTCCTCTCAGCTCCAACTACACAGACCTTCCTTATTACCAAACTACCACCAGGCCTTTGCCCTTGCTGCCGCCTCTGCCTGGAGTGTCGCTCCCTGCACCCTACACACTGGTGCCTCATCCTCAGACTCAGCTCGGCTGTCCCCGCCTCAGAGCAGCCTCAGAGTCGGTGGTTCCCAGTCAATCTCTGCCTCTTCTCCCTGTTTTAACCTTAGTATAGTTTATGCCTTAATTGTCTTTCTCTCATGAAGGCAAGAACTTGTATTTGTTTCTCTGCAATACTGGGGACTGAACCCAGTGCTCTACCACTGAGCTACATTCTCAGCTCTTTTTATTTTTTATTTTGAGACAGGATAGTGGTAAATGGTCCGTGCTGGTCTGAAACTTGCAATCCTCCTGCCTCAGCATCCCAAGTAGCTGATGTCACAGGCATGAGCCACCATGGCCAGATAAGGACTTGGTTTTGTTCCCTGCTGACCTCAGCACCTACCACACTGCTGCACACACATCTACAGTGGTATTCACTGAATGGACAATGAATGAAGTCGGGGTGGAGACTGATTCACAGAGACCCATGGACTATGAATGGACTAGACTGGCGGGTGGATATGGTAAGGAGAAAGGCCTGGAGAGTAAGCCCTGAGCACAACCTGCTGGGGAAATACTGGGAGAGTGGAGGGATGGCTGGCTGCAAGCCAGGACAACTTCCTGTAGTGATCACACTGTGAGAAAGCCAGGAGGACTTCCTGGAGGAGTGGCCGGACTCTATGAGAAAGCCAGGCAGATTTCCTGGAGAAGCAGTCGGATGTCCTGAGGTAGTGCTTTGCCTCTGGCCACGAAGGGGAGCCTGCTGACCCTGTGCTGCCTCAGCCACATCCACTGCCAGGGGCCAGACCAGAGAAGGGTCCCTTCGTCCACGTCCTGGAGAACAGCCATAGCAGCAACTTGGATTGGGAGGATGAAGTCTTAGCCTGATAGCTGAATTTTCACTGTGCTGGTGTTTCTCCAAAGGGCCGAAGGCTAACTGCTGCCTTTCCCTTGCAGCCTGCGGAAAGCTGGACCAGCTCTGTCTCTGCAGGGGGTGGGGACCACACTAGGTAGGGAGACTGAGACCCCCCTCCCCCAAGGACCATGTGCTGACTCAGCAACCAGAAATTAAAGACAATGCCTGGAAGCAAAACACCAAGAAAATTCCCTAGGCACAGAGACCTGTGGCTAAGAACCTGCACTCTGTGGTTAAAACCCAGGGCCACCTCTGCTCACCAAACAGCCTCAGGCAATGGAGGGAGGGCCTGTGTCCCTGCCCCTTAAAGCCCTTGCAGACTGAAGGAGCCAGCTAAGCACAGTGGATCCTCAAGGCCAGCTATGTGCCAGGCACTCACAACAACCGGCCTGGCCAAAATGGCCACATGTGGTGGCACATGCCTATAAGCTCAGCACTCTGGGGTCTGAGGCAGGAGGATTATAAGTTCAAGCCCAGCCTGGGCAGCTTAGGCCCTGTTTCAAAATAAAAACCAAAAAGGGGTAGGGACATAGGATCAGGAGAAGGCTCTGAGTTCAATCTCCAGTACACTACACGCATACACACACACAGTCAGTGTCACAAAACACAGAAAACCTGAATGGCTGTTTCCAGATTGAAAGAGACTAAAGAGACTGCACAACTGCACATGGTGGCTGAACTTGGATTTCCTTTTACCTTGTCAGAACCCCCATGTGGTCTGTAGAATAGACAGTAGTGTTGCTTCAACATTACTGTCCTGACTATTGCACACTGGTCCTAGGAGGCTTCCTCTGTAGGAAGCACACGCTTATATCGGGAGGGAAACAAGTACTGTGTCTGCAGCCTCTTCTTTACACAGCACAGAGTGAGACAGAAACGAGAACACCAGCGTGGTAAAATGCTAAGGCTGGAGCATCTGGGCGGGGAAACCTGGCAAGACTTTATACTATTCTTTTTTTTTTTTTTTTTTTTGCCTTTTTTGAGACAGGGTCTTGTTATGCAGTTCACATTGGCCTTGAGCCCACTTTGTAGCCCAGGCTGGTCTTGAACTCACAGCAATCCTCCTGCCTCAGCCTCCTGAGTGCCGGGATTACAGGCTGCACCACCACACCCAGCCAGCTTTATATTATTCTTGCAACTTTTTGGTAAAGTCTGTAGTTATGAAAGACAAAAAAGACAGGTCTGCACCCTTGAGGGGGCACAGAGCCCCTCCGGGGACAGAGACAATGTTCAGCCCTTTGCCTGGAGCTGGCCTGGTCTTAGCACAGAGTCTTACTCTCTGGAAAATTTGTCAGTCCTAGGATGGCTGAGTGTCCTACTTCTAGGTGAGCCTTATATGGATTAAGCGTCCCTGAACCCAAAATCCCAAACCAAAAAGTTCAAAATCTGATTTTTTTTTTCTTTTTTGCAGTGCTGGGAATCAAACCAAAGCCCCTACGTATGCTAGGCAAGTGTTCTGCCACTGAGCTACAGCCTCAGCCCCTAAAACTTTTTAAATACTGAAGTCCTTGATTTGATATAGCAGCTGGAAAATCCCACCCCTGACCTCATATGACAGGTCACAGTTACAATACAGATAAACTAAAAACAGCATACAAAATTACCTTCTGGCCATGTGTATAAGGTACACACGAAGCATAAATAAATTACTTAGACCTGATTCTCCTCCCCAAAATATCATACATATGCAAATATTCCAGAATCGAAAAGTCATCTGAATTCCGAAACATTTCTGGTCTCAGGTGTTTCAGATATGGGATCCTCAACCAGCAGTTGAATGTCGTGGATATAGAATGAGCCTCTGTGAGTCTCCCTAGCACTGCAGAGCCCCTGAGGCCACCCCTTTGGCCAGGGGCAGAGTTACAGGGAGCCGCAGAGTACAGACTGGACATCTCAGCCCATCCAAGAGCTGGGCCAGCAACCTGATAGACAAATAAAGGATTTCCTGCATACAGTATTTCAAAGCAGTGCGGTAACTTGGGCCTGGATCATTACAAGTACCCCGGGTGGAAGGAGGCACGATGGAGTTACACCATCCTCCAGCTCAACCTCAGAAAATTTTTTTTTTCTTTCTTTCTTTTGGTCTTCTGAGACAAAGTCTTGCTACATGGTTCCTCACTCCTTTTTTTTTTTTTTTTTTTTTGGTACTGGGACTTGAATTTAGGACCTTGCGCTTACCAAGCAGGCTGCTTATGTCACTGAGCTATATCCCCGGCCCTGCTATGTGGTTCAGGCTGGCTTTGAACTATTTGACCCAGGCTGCCCTCGAACTCATGGGGATCCTTCTGCCTCAGCCTCCTGAGTGCTGAGATCACAGGCATGTGCCACTTCATCTGGCACCTGGGGCAAATTGTTAACCTTCATCCCAAGCCCACTGAGCCATCACCTTGGCTGGAACACAATGTGTGAAGGATGAATAAGCGAAAAGCGACAGGGCACTTCATGGCCAAGGAATGTAGCCTACACCATGACTTGCCCTAGCCCAGCCCAGCCCACCTGACAGGTGATTGCCCAGCCCCTGGGAGTCCCAGGCTGCTCTGCAACAGGTGACCTCCCAGGGACTTCTCTCTGGTGACCTGGTGAGGGCTGAGCCTCACGCCTGGGCGAGGCCAGCAAGGCACTGTTGTCAGTCTCCTGAGTCACTGTCCTCCTCTCCCTCTTCGTCCTTTCCCCCAGAGTGCCAGGCATCTTTGTAAGACAGATCTTCCCAGCCAGCTGGGGAAGGGCCCCAAGGACAGACAGGCCTGTAGTGGGTGCTTTGAGCTCAATCATGAAAGCCGAGATCCATGTGATTAGGAGAGGATACAAGCTTACATGTGTGCTGTTAAACACCACACAGGGAGGACGCCACTCCACTTACCTCCCTAGGCCACTGTGGGGCCAGCTGTGAGTCAGACTTTGACCTCGGCCACCTGCTTAATTTAGCTCAGAGGCAGCTGCCCACCCAAATTAGCCAGTCTGCCCAGCCTTGGTTCTGCTACTCACACGCCTCCATCTCCTTCGGTTCTTCATTTTGTTTTCGGTTTTTTGTTGGTTCTGAGACAGGGTCTCACTGTATAGCTCAGACTGGTCTGGAACTTGCAGTGATCCTCCTGCCTCAGCCCTCTGAGAGCTGGGATTACAGGCATGCGTCACCACACCCAGCTTGCTTCAAAGCTCTTGGAAGCTAACTTATCACACTCCTCTGTGAAGCTATGTGACTGTTTTTAATCCACCTAAGCTCAAATAGTACAGGCTAGGCTGAAAATGAAGTTTCTCTTCATGCTTCTGAAAAGCTAATGCAAAATAAGGGTCCCCTGTCTAGTAAAAACTAGGCAATTATTTTGCATTCAGCATATGGATAGGGTTCACAGGCTTTCCCCTTAAGCTTTGGAAGAGGGCCCAGCACTCAGGAGGCTGGAGCAGGAAGGTCATGAGTTTGAGACTAGCCTGGGCTTACATAGCAAGTTCAAAGCCCACCTGGACTACATGAAGAAACCTTGTCTAAAACAAAATAAAACGAAGGTTCTGGAAGAGGAAGAGGGGACTAGAATAGGTGCAAAGATATTTCTCCCTGCTGGGTGTGGTGAGAGGATACCTGTTGTCCCTATACTTGGGAGGGTGAGGCAGAAGCATTACTGTGAGTTTGAAGCCAGGCTGGGCTATATAGTGAGCTCAAGT